>JAKJMR010017076.1:36096-49429 GCA_024449315.1 Daboia siamensis
CTGGCTGAGGAATTCTGGGAGCTGAGGTCCACAAGTCTTAAAGTTGTCAAGGTTGCAGACCCCTGCTCTAAGCAGCCTGCCCTCTTGCATGCCCCCCAGCTGACATATTGTCTATGTCTTTAGCTTCTTTAGTTGAGGACTCTGGGTGATTCATTCCAACACATCTGGATAGAGATCACTGAGCAAAGTTGGCCTTAAAAGTACAGTAGGAAACATTACTGAAACAGTCACTCATGCCCTGGTCACTCCATAAGCTGACTACAGCAATGTATTCTATGTCGGTCTGCCCTTGAAGACTATCTGTAAGCTTCAACTAGTCTGGAATGCAGCACCATGGGTAGCCAAGGGCATGCCTCAATGTGCTCTGGTAACACTTCTGCTTTGTGAGCTGTACTGGTTGCAAGTTTGCTTCCAGATGAGCAGGTGCTGGTTACTTGAGATAGGCACACTATTGTGCCTCTCTCCCACAATGTTGGACTAGCCAATTCAGTCTGGCACAGTTGGCAAATTATGAGTTCCTTCAATTAAGCTATGCTATCTATGCAGACCCCAGAGGGGCACCTTCTCTTTTGCAGCATCTGCCTTTTGGAATGAGGTTCCCCCTAAGATTGAATGGTTCCCACTCTGCTGGTATTTTGAAAGGGCCTCAAGAACTTGCTCATAATGCTGGTGGAGATGAATTCACAACTTTATGTTTATCATTGATGGTTCACTAACATAAACCCAGTACCATTCAATATCATTCCCACTGGAAACAATGATCTTAGGAGTGTGATCATTAATTGAATCAAGTTTAATCTGTCATATATCTTTGTTCTTTTATCTTAGTTACTGTAATTTTCATTCCATCATATAATTCTTTATAATATTATTAGTAA
Source organism: Daboia siamensis (assembly GCA_024449315.1). NCBI lineage: Eukaryota > Metazoa > Chordata > Lepidosauria > Squamata > Viperidae > Daboia > Daboia siamensis. Next base: position 36,975 of record JAKJMR010017076.1, read on the forward strand.
AATAATAAGTAATTTTTCTTGTTGCAGTTCTTTCAGAAATTTGGAGACACCAGCTCTGCAGTGTAACTTGAATAAATGACTTGTTACCAGAGACAACTTCCCTTCTTACAAGCCCAGACACTTTTTAGGAATAGCCTGCTACCTCAATAGTGCATGTTATTTAGAGCTGATTTAAATACTACATATGATCACTTTCAGAAATGTATAGGGTAAATTGTAGAATTATTCCTTGTAAAAAGTGTGTTTATAATGAGGTTTCCACCTTTTGATGCTGGTTTATACACACTCGATTGTGACAAGGCTGCATCTTTTAAATATACAAAAACACACCTCAATGATCTTCGATACCTGGAAGTATGACACATTGTGTCACAAGGACATGACAGCAATACATCCAGCATTTAGGACGTGTCAACTTGGTTGCAGAAATATATCTGAATGGGATCTTCAATATTCAAGCAATTGCAGTGAAGTGGAAAAATACTAGTTTGTTTCGCTGGATGTGATGCATCAGTGCCAATTTCATCCTATTTATAGACTGGTCAAATAAATTCTGCAAGTTTTCAAAGCACAATTACAAAAATTTTAATTAATTAATTTAATTTTAATTTTTAATTTTATTAGATTTATATACCACCCTTTCCCGAAGGACTCAGGGCGGTTTACAGGACGTGTAAAATCAAACCAATACAAAATACAAAAGTTAAAAAACAATTAAAAAGATTAAATTATCCCTGAAAATAAAAACCCCAGTTAAAAATTCTCAGCCTGGGCCGGAGAGCTCAAAGAGCCAAGTCTTCAGGTCCCGGCGGAATGAACGCAGGTCAGGGGCAGTCCTGAGCTCCATGGGCAGCTGGTTCCAGAGGGCAGGCACACCCACAGAGAAGGCCCTCCCCCTGAGTGTTATCCGCCGGCACCCTGAGAAGACCCTCCCTGTGTGAGCGCACTGGACGAAGGGAACTTGATGCTGGCAGCAGGTGTTCCCTCAAATATCCCGAACCCAAGCCATTCAGGGCTTTATAGGTCATCACCAGCACCTTGAATCTCACCCGGAGGGCAACCGGAAGCCAATGCAGCTCGCGGAGTAGAGGTGTTACATGGGAGTATCGGGAAACCCCCATCACAACTTGCGTGGCCGTATTCTGCACCAGTTGAATCTTCCGAGTGGTCCTCAAGGGCAGCCCCATGTAGAGAGCGTTGCAGTAGTCTAAACGGGAGGTCACGAGCGCATGAGTGACTGTGCGTAGGGCATCTCGGTCCAGGTAGGGTCGCAACTGGCGCACCAGGCGAACCTGGGCAAAAGCCCCCCTGGTCACGGCTCCTATATGATCTTCAAAATTGAGCCGTGAGTCCAGGAGGACGCCCAAGTTGCGAGCCCTATCAATGGGGGATAACACCTCATCCCTCATCATTAAAGGTGGAATAGTGCACAGCCACTCAGTCTTGGCAGGATTGAGACGAAGCCTGTTTCTCCCCATCCAGACCTGGACCGCCTCCAGGCAACGGGACATCACGGTGAGGAAATGAGCAAATCAGTGGGGTATAGCAGGAGCCAGTGTTAGAAAATAGTTTTAAAAATGCCACAATTGTTAAGCAAACCAAGGTTTACCATGGGCCAATTTTCCTGAAAATTGGAAGTAAATGCTGGCTTTTGGCAAAGCCATTGTAAAACACAGTCACATGACTAGGGGACACTACAAATGGCTGCAGATGTGGCCCAGACGCCAAGGGCCCAATGTGCAGTAATGTGATTGGGGGAGTGATTGGGGGAACTTTGAATCGAGGTTGTAAGATCCCCACACACACATGGAAGTCTATTGGAACTTTGATCAATCATAAGTCAAGGACTATTTATACCCTAATCTTGGAATTACCAAGGGAAAAAAAAACCTACACTCTACTAATACTGGAAGGACAAGTAACTGTTTATAAACAGCTGGCAAATCCCAAACTTACTAGCACTGCTGCTATTACCTGGCTGAGTAATGAAACATTTGCAAACAACTAAGAGCATCAAGGACTCCACAAATCTAACTAGGAAACTAAAAAGAAAATAACTAATAGAAAAGCCTTCCTTTTATCTAAACTACAGGGAGAAGGAGAATGGGAAACAGTAAGATCCCTTTCTCTCTTAAAATATAAAGATCCCATGTATTAATAATAGGCCAAGTGAGGAACCAACGCAGAGACAGAATATGAAGAATCTTTCCTCCTCCTCCCCCCCACGTCTCCTCTTCCCCCTGCATTAGCAATAAAAATTGGCTCATGGACGCAGTGAGCAGTCTCCAGCAATACCACCCCAAGGCCAGTAATTTATCTCATCTTCACTTCTTAACAATCTCTATCCAAAGGAGACAAAAGAATAAAAGAAGGGGAGAGCTTGGACAGATAAAATTAGAAATAGTCATTTAGTAGAAAAATTTTTTAAAAGTAGAGTATAATAGAACATTTAAATATGTCCATTTCCCTGACATATTTTTGCTATTCTTTTTTCTGTAGGCAAGTTCAATGAGAAAATGTAGGGATACAAATATTATTTTGGGTTTCCTGTTTCAAATTTTATGACAAAAATGATGCAGGGGACAGTTTTTGTATAATGTACATTTTGCAATACATTCTATGTATCAACACAATATTTGATCTCCAGTGCAACTTTGTGATCTGTGATATGAACTGAGTGGAACTGAAGAGGCTTCTTGGATAAGAGGCAAAACATTTTCAACGAAAAACCCAAGAAAGTCCAGTTGCCTTTTGAAAAGTACCTTTGAGACAACCATGAGGTGGATGGTTGAGAATGTCCATAGACTCTGATACAAATGTTTTTCATTTTTAACAACACTAAATTATAAAAGTAAATTAATTAAATGACATTTCAATCTCTGTATGTATTAGCTCACAAGACAACTAATAGTTCCAGAAAGGCAATCTCCAAGTCAAGCCTGTTTTGTTTTCTTCCCAATAAAGGGAATACTTAGTGGTCAAAAGTGTAAAGATAATTCAACGGTAAGATCTTTGTTCCCAATTTTCACATTGTGCACATTGTATGGATATACCCTCAGAAGGGTCTTCAGGGGCATCAAAAAAGTCAAACGGGCAGGCACAACCACAGAATCAAACTCCTACCCTCATGCATCATACCCTCACCCTACATGAGGATACACACCCCACACATCCCATTTTGAGAGATCTCTGTGTATTGTATATTCTTGTATACTCGGGTTACAGATATAGCAGTTAGTTGCTTGGTTCCTTATTCAGTGGGAGGAGGGAGCATTTAAATCAGAGCAAATGGCAGTATCCTCATCTTCTTTGTTGCTAATAATTTCAATTTAATAGAACAAATTGAATCCAGCCTATTTATACCAATCATTCTGTGTTGGTTGCAAAGAAAAGGAAAGCAGAATTATTTTGATCTGGTTGAAGAAAAGAAAGAGAAGACGGCTTAATGAAACAATACTTAAGGAAATATTTGAGTCTACCCTTCACGACACAATAAAGCTGTTTAGGCAGGGAAATTAAAAGATATAAACTAGAGGTGGGCCCATCTTTGCTGATGTCACCAGTAAGGGCATTCAATAATTCAGACCCTGGCCTTAAGAACGAGATGAGAGATACAGCAGAGATCATCTTATCTTTTGCCAAGAGATCAAGACTTTGGGCCTGGACACTGCAGAAAAAAACTGAGGTAAGTAAAGCTAAGGATGCTGAAGCCATTGGGGTGGGGGCAAACCTATACAAACATTTATCTTTGACTAAATCCACTAAAGACAACATGGTTGCAAATTATGTTAGAGAATTGCATATATTTACTCAAAAGTTTGTTCCAGTGCATTAAATGGAATTCTGCAGGAAATGTCCATAGTTTTGGCTCCACTGTCATATTTCAAGTAGATAGCTCTGCATCATATACAGTACCTCTCCTTCCTAGTCTCAAATGCATTTTTATCATCAGGAAAGTTTTTGAAAATGGTGTACGGTTAGGACTGTTGTTTTAGACTGCAGGCAGACTGATTTTTAAAAATGGTCTTGCTGTTGCTGTTTAAGAGGCAAAAGAACTTTGAAGTAGAAGCACTTAATATAGTATATATTTACTCATACCAGCAACTTTAGTCTTCCTTTTGCCTCAGGCCATGCAGGGTTAGCTGGATTTGGAAAACACCTGTTCATTAGTGGTGGAACTGGAATGAATGTTTGTATGCTGAGTAACGATCCCTCTCTTTCAAATCACATTTAATTCACTCTAATTAAAATTTCTGCTTGTATGAATGTATGCATACTCTCTGTGTATGCTCCAGATCTGCTTCTCTTCTTCATAATAGCCAGTTATAAATGTTTTCTGCTCTACAAGTTTGAAAACTGGTCTCAAAACTTTTTTTTTTCCAACAACATTCTTTGATCCTCACTGGTCAGGCATAGTATGGGGAATCTTGGCAAAACATTAGATGGGGAAACCATCTAGAAATGCTGCCTTCTCAGCTGCACCATGGCATCTTCTTTCCAGATGTGCACGGGCCAGGCTTCCACCCATGATCCCAAATGATTTTCTGATCCACAGCTGCAAACTGTACTTTAAGGCATTAATAAATCACAGAGATTGAAGGAGAGAAAGAGAATAGCAGGTCTTGATCCATGATGCCAGTCAGTTTAAGGTTCTTGCATTATGAATGCATTTTTAAAAAAAACCTATTATGTTACATTTGTAAACAACTATTTTTGCCCTGCAGTGGAATTTGTTGAGAGACAGACCATTAATTCTGTAATAATAAATTAGACTTAAATGAAGGGCTGTAGCTATAATTAGTAATAATTAAAAGTAGTAAATCTGTAGGTGTGCAAAGCAGAGGTGTTACGTTTGTGTGATTGGGCAACTGAAACAACAGGGAATGATCCAGCTGTCAAGCAGATTGACAGTAGAACTTAGCCAGAAGATTGGAAACCTGAGTTTAATTTTATATTCAATTCACACACACACACACACAAACAACCAAATATGCATGCACCATGCACACAGAGCCTGCTTTTTACCAATGATTCTGAGCCATATTAAACTGGAACTGAGCTAACATTATTTTTCTTTAAAACATTATTTTAGATATACTCTACTAAATTTTTCCTGTAAAGTGGCCATATTTCTTGAAAAAAATAAAGGACAAACCTGAAAAGGAGGGAAAATCTACAAGAGATTCATAAGGATAAAAAATGTAATTTTTTATAACTTTGCTTTACAAAAGAAAATGTAAGAGTAAAACGAAGACAATTTTTACAAAAATGCATATTCTAATAAAAATATGTAAAATCAAACAGTATGTATGAATTATTTTTAAAAGACAAGTTAGTTTCTGTATTTTTCACAAGAATGTGAAAGATTGTGTATTAAATGGTACCATTTGTACAATAAAATTTAAAATCAAAGATCTAAAGTGAGTTTTTGGAAAAAATATATATAAAAGACAGCTTTCTGAAATAAAGGACTGTCCTTTAAAATAAAGGATGTACGAATACTATACAGTATATATAACCCCTGCCTGATGTCTATACCAATGTTTTTATAAAAAAAAATATTTTATGTGTGCAGACTTTCAATTCTAAGTCATGGAATATTTCAAAACGTTCATGCTTTCAAGCAATGATGTTTATCAAATTCATTACTATCTTCCTCCTATATAGAGAACATGATTGGACTCAGCTGAACTGCTTGGATGAATAATTTTCCCAATTAAGTAATATCCTTTAGTTGGGAAGGACAATTAAACACAGTAAATTCTTTTTTTTTCCATATGTGTGTTAAGAGAGAGAGAGAGAGAATAATGCTTTTATAAAAAGTTAAATTATTATAAGTAGAGATGAATGATAAAGTATAACAAAGGCTTAGCTAAAAACTGAAGATGTGAGCCAAAAAAAGTTTGAGAGAGATATGAAAAGTTAGTTACAATTAACTAAAAGATTCTTTACACCTCCCATGGACTCTGCACTTGGCCAAGGAATGTATATAGCACAGTTTAGAAAACCATGATCTAAATTGTTCTGGCTTTCTTCATTTTTTATCTCAGATCTGCTGCATTTCAGGATGAACCTATTACGTTCCTTGCTTATGTTCCTGTTATTCTTCAGAGTTCCGTTTGGAAAACCTGCAGACAGCTATTATCCTCTAAAGAGCTTCTGGCCTCAAGGTAAGAAGTAGAGGCAGCCTTGATGGATTCTTATTTTATTGAAAAGTTTTTCAATACATTTTATCTTTAACATTCCCAACCCCCACCCCCTCCCTCCCTTCCCAACCCAATCCCACCCTCTCACCCTCCCCTTCCCCCCTCCCCCCTCCCCGACTTCCCAGAGCTGAATACAAGGTATAAAAGTAAAAAAACAATCATAAACTACCATATGCTAAGAACAATAAACTATTAAGTCTACCGCACTTTAGCTCTTATAAAATGACTACAAGCAATATAAATATCCCATAAATACTTATTCAAATACTAAATGAAACTTTTTAGTCCCATATTTATTCTGAATGTAATCAATCCATTTTTTCCACTCCGCATTATATCGTTGTTGCGAGTGGTCTTTCAAATACGCTGAAATCTTTGCCATTTCTGCCAGGTTAGAAACCTTTAAAGTCCATTCTTCTATAGTCGGCAGTTCTTCCTTCTTCCAGTATTGCCCTATTAAAAGTCTTGCTGCCGTAATCAAGTTCAGCATCAGCTTAATGTCCACAACAGTAGTATCAGTAATAATGCCCAGTAAAAACAATTGCGGACAAAACTTTATCCTTTTCTTGAATATCTTCTGCATATTCCACCAGATTTTAATCCAAAATGCTTTAACCTTTTTACAAGTCCACCATATATGAAAATACGTTGCATCTTCGCCACCACATCTCCAACATTTAGGCTGATAATTCGGATACATACTTGCTAACTTTTTAGGATCTAAATGCCACCTATAAAACATTTTATAAAAGTTCTCTCTTAAATTTTGAGCTTGTGTAAATTTTACATTTCTCACCCAGATCTTTTCCCAAGTGTCCATTGTAATAACTTCCTGAATATTCTGTGCCCATTTTATCATACAGTCTTTAACAATTTCTGTTTCTGAATCAATTTCTATCAATGCAAGATATATCCGTTTAATATGTGCTGGGCCCTGATTTCTAATTTGCTTTACCAAGTTTTCATCATTCATTAAAAAACCAATTTTCTGATCTTCTTTCCACCTGGCTTGTAGTTGCCCATACTGAAACCAGGTTTGAACAATCTTTTTTCCTCGTAAAAAATTATATGGCTTCAAACACCATACATTCCTCTCCAAACTCAAGATTTCCTTAAATGTAGTCACATCATGTTTGAATCCAACATTTATGTTCTCTATTGCGTGTTTCGGTATTGCCCATAAAGGTATCTTGTAGTTTAACTTATGTCTATGCTTTTTCCAAATTCGCAACAAAGCATGTCTTAAAATATGCATCTTAAACACATTGTCTACCTTCTTGTCATATAATAAATATGCATGCCAACCAAATAGCAAATCATGACCTTCAAGATTTAATAATCTCCCTTGTGTTAAGTTAATCCAATCACTTATCGCTGATAGTGCAGCAGCTTCATAATATAATTTAAGATTGGGCATTTTTAGACCACCTCTTTCACGTGTATCCTGCATAATTTTGAATTTAACCCATGGCCTTTTCCCTGCCCAAACAAATTTATTAATACCCTTCTGCCATTCCTCCAAGTTTGAATCCTTTTTAAGAATGGGTATCATTTGAAACAAAAATAGAAATTTTGGCAAAACATTCATTTTCACTGCTGCAATTCTTCCCAATAATGACAATTGTAATTTTTTCCAACTATCCAATTCTTTTTGCACTTTGTTCCATAGTTTTTCATAGTTATTTTTGTATAATTTTACGTTTGAGGGTGTCAAGTATACCCCCAAATATTTAACCCTTTCAACAATTTCAAATCCAGTTAACCTTTCTAAAGCTACCTTTTGTAATACTGTCATATTTTTAGATAACGTTTTAGTTTTTTGTATATTAACCTTAAATCCAGAAACTTTCCCATATTGCAATATTATCTCCATCAATTCCATAACAGAATTTTCTGGCTGTGTCACCGTAATAACCAGATCGTCCGCAAATGCCCTCAATCTATAATCCTGATCTCTTATTTGAATTCCCTTAATTGTTTCAGAATTCCGTATTTTAATCAATAATATCTCCAATGTTAGAACAAATAATAAGGGTGATAGCAGGCACCCCTGCCTCGTACCCTTTTCAATATTACACATTTCAGTCAGACTATTATTCACAATTATTCGGGCTGTTTGCTTTTGATATAATGCCCTGATCGGCGCTGTTTTCGGCGGTTCTACAAAGCCGCGGAGCGGACAGCCCGAAAACAGCTGTCTTCGGTGGCGCCTTGCCACCCGGAAGTCCGCAGCCTTGATGGATTCTTATTGGATTCAAGGAGAATCCTGAGGGGGGAAAACACTTGAAAACTTAGCAATGATTTGAAACTGCTCTGCAAAAGAATGCTCACTGACATTTAGAGAACATACATGTGGTCCTTGTGTCACTGCATCCTGGAGCTGTGAAAAAATATGAAAAATGCTAAAGGCATGGTAGGAGGAATGCTCACCTGTCAGGAACTCTGTAAAGAAACTGAGTCTTGTCTTGGGTTCCATTGACCCCTAGTACCAAAAGCCCAAGGGGGAAAAAAGATTTTGTTTAAAGAAGTGTTATGGGTGCTATCTGTGTGCTCAGATGCACTCTTGAATTATCTTTTCCCCTTCAAATCTAAAACACAATTTAGGATATCCATGCTTTTCATAATTTCCTAGAGCTTCATTTCAGTTGTGAATTGGCAGGGCTTTGAATCTGACATTTCCTTTATCATAATGGAAATGAACTTTTTCTGCTGTGCCCCACCCTCTAGAACATCATCCCCCTTGAGATGAGGTTAGCCTTTAGGAAAGCTCTCAAACATGCCTTCCCCCCGCCCCTATTAGATCTATTCATGGGTGGCAAAGAGCTTGCCCATTGGTTACATCATGTATTCTTGTAATTTTATTTTTATGTACTTTTTTTAGCTAGCTTTTATATTCTGTTTTAATTGTTGATTTTACTTTACAGTCCCCAGGGTCACTCTGTGTGAGATGGATGTCCATATAAATTTGAGGATAGATAGATAGATGATAGATTGATAGATAGATAATGGGTAGATAAATGATTGATAGATAGAGAGATAGATTGAGATAGACAGATGGGAGATAGCTATAGATAGAAGATGATAGATTGACAGATAGATGATAAATGATGATAGATGGATTATATATATATTCAAAAGCCTTGACAAATACTTAACACACACACACACACACACACACACACATATAGAGAGAGAGAGGGAGGGGGGACGGACAGACATGCTATTTTACAAGTTCTGCCCTTTCCCCATCTTGATGCTTTTCCAGGTATGTTCTCTTTATAAAGTTTTTTTATTCTTTCTAGCTAAACCCTCCAGAGGCACAGCCAACTGGGTCCACTGGACTAATGACATCCCATGTTCTGAAAGGATCTTCAACTCTGGCAAAGAAGGTCTGAAATCCACAGTAACCTTACTGTGCAAGCGGCAAGAGCATCAAGTGCAGTTATGGCCAGGGATGCCTCTAACAAAAAGCAAGGGGGTTCCATTGCTGTTTGAAAGGACCCAGGATCCCTCCACCTACAACTGGAATTCCTTTGGGTTAAGATATGGAAAGAGGCAAGCAATAAAAGCCCAGGAAAAATCAAGAAAGCCTCAAGAATAATGGAAAGGGGAGCAAACAGAGGAGGGGATGTTTTGAGATGGATCCCTTCTTCATTGTTCCAAAGTTATGACTATGACACTCTTTGAGTGTTGTTGTTCAGTCATTAAGTCATGCCTGACTCTTCGCTACCCCATGGACCATCTCTTTGCCACCTATTTGCCAGGAAGTGGTGGGACTGGATGCCACAATCTTAGTTTTTTTAATGCTGAGTTTCAAGCTAACTTTTGCACTCTCATCAATAGGATTTTTAATTCCTCTTCACTTCCTGCCATTAAACTGGTATCATCTGCATATCTGAGTTGTTGATATTTCTCCCAGAATCTTAATTCCGTCTTGTGATTCATCCAGCCCAGCATTTCACAAGAGGTACTCTGCATATAAGTAAAATAACCAGAGTGACTATATTTAGCCTTGTCTTCCTCCTTTCCTTATTTTGAAACAATCAGTTGTTCCATGTCTGGTTCTAACTGTTGCTTCTTGACCTACATATAGGTTTCTCAGGAGGCAAGTAAGGTGTTGTGATCTACACAATCATTAGCATAATCAATAAAGCAGACATAGATGTTTTTTCTGGAATTCCCTTGCTTTCTCCATAAACTAGTGAACACTGGCAATTTTGTTCCCCTGCCTCTTTGAAATACAGCTTGTACTTATGTACTTCTTGGTTCAAATATGGCTGAAGCCTAGCTTGTAGGATTTTGAGCATGACCTTGCTAGCTTGTGAAATGAGTGCAATTGTATGGTAGCTTAAACATTATTTGGCACCACCCTTCTTTGGGATTGGAATGTAAACTGATCTTTTCCAATCATGTAGCCACTGTTGAGTTTTTCAAATTTGCTTGCATACTGAGTGCAGCACTTTAACAGCCTCATCTTGTAGGATTTTAAACAACTCAGATGGAATAGCATCACCTAAGCTGACCTTTAAATTTTTAACCAAATAGATTGAAAAAGGTGCCATTTTAAGGATAAACCAATTGTAAAAATTAAATGTATGGACATTTTGAGGTTTTATTTTCACCATGAATCATGATATTTTGGTGAAAAATAGAGACTTGGCTTTTCTGCCGAAGGGTTTATATTGTAGGTGGTGTATATGGTACCTGTTTCTTAAGAATTAGTCATTGTTTCTTGCTTTCTTTAATACCAAACATTACAATAAAAATCATAATGAATAAACCACATTAAAGTTAATGTATTACTTGTGTTAATTTGTGTGTTGTATTATTTTGAGGCAAGAAAATTAAAACAGCAACAAAAACAATATAGCAATGAATGTGGTACAATGTATCATACAATTTTGACTATGTTTGTAATCTTAAGACTGATTTAATATTGCCAACAACTACCCATAGCCATCGCTGCATATCTATGCTATGAAGAGGTAAGCAGAAGTTACAAAGGGCTGCAGACGGTTCAGTGCAAACACCTCCTGAACTCCAACTACCCGTTGTGTGGAGGTGTGTGCCATGCATGCTGATTGGGTCCAACTTCCTGCTGGAAAGTGTGGGGGGGGGGGGGGGGAGGAAGGGCACATTCAAGTGGGAAATGTTAAAATTCGCTAATGTATAAAAAGAACTCATATGCAACCGCCCCTGAACAAGGGACTCATACTTTCCTTCATGTGCAATGCTGAAGAAATCTGCTCCAGCCTTTATTCAGTGAATATCAGTTTGGAATTTTTTTTTCCAAATTTAGTAAAGGGAATTCTCATCACATAGTTGCATCTGAATATAAGATGAAATTGGTTCATCCTTTAAGAAACATTCCAGGAGGTCCTTGTTTTATGCATAATACCTTTGCATCAGAAGCAAATCCTTTAAAACATAATCTTGGGGTCCTGTGAGGAACAACTCTTTCTTATACTACATAGTTCCCTCGAGTCTAGAGAAGTATATTTCACTCTGGGCAATTTTAAGAAGCGAGGACTTCAACTCCCAGAATTCCCCAATCAGCATGCTGGCTGATAGCCATCAGTTGCTGGTCATCAGTTGCTCCTTATCTATAGAGGCACTAGTGATGGCTGGCAATTTTCTTTCCTTCTGTATGCCTATGAAGTAAAAGGTAAAGGTAAAGGTTCCCCCGCACATGCGTGCTAGTTGTTTCTGACTCTAGGGGCCAGTGCTCATCTCCGTTTCAAAGCCAAAGAGCCAGAGCTTATCCAAGGACGTCTCCGTGGTCATGTGGCTGGCATGACTAGACGCCAAAGGTGCACAGAATGCTGTTACCTTCCCACCGGAGTGGTCCCTATTTTTCTACTTGCATTTTACGTGCTTTCGAACTGCTAGGTTGGCAGAAGCTGGGACGAGTAACAGGCGCTCACTCTGTTACGCGGCACTCGGGATTCAACCCGCCAAACTGCTAACCATTTGATCGACAAGCTCAGCATCCTAACCCACTGAGCCACCACGTCCCTGATATGTCTATGAAACGGAGAGAAAGAGCAGGGCAGCTTTGGAATGTCTGTTGCTTATGATGGGCCCAGCAGGAGACAAAATACACAAAAACAGACACCCACTTAGCATATTCATGTACCATTCACTCTATTAGCAGAAACTGGCAGCGATTTAAATTTGGCCTCTTTTTTTAAAAAAAAATACAGCTAAGTTCTTCCCTTACTTCACCACCCCACTATGTTCCACACACTT
>JAKJMR010017076.1:49829-60468 GCA_024449315.1 Daboia siamensis
GTTAGTGAGGAAAAGCAAACCAAGAGCCGTTTTAATAGCTTCTTTGATAGATAGGTTCTGGAGTCTTTCTGAGGTTAGGAAGTGGAGATATGAATCTCAACAAAACAACTTCTACTTCATCCCATATTGGAAATTTGGAAGTCCTGTGAGATAGATATATAGATTGCCATATTTAAAATGTCTCTTAAGAGTAACTTAGAGTAACAAGTGAGGGGGAAAAAATTATTTAGACATGAAAGATTGATCAGGTTAATGAATCATCTTTGACCAAAAATCTTACTCCTAAAATCAAGTCTTTATATATATATACTGTATATAAAAAAAGTCTTTATCCTACTATTGCAACCATAGAACACTAAGTTAGAATGTTTTAAAATCATGGTTTGTTGAACATGCCATAATAGTTTGGCTTGTACATCATACATTGCACTTCATAAAGCAAAATTAAGAGCTGTATGTAAACAGGGCACTGACACAAAAGATAGCTAAATTGTTAAAGCACATGGCAGTATTTTCTGGAAAACCACTTGCATTAATCTCACCCCACCTGTGGCGCTCCAGATGGCTCTAGCTGGCATCATCCAAAGGTGCGCCTGCCCTTTGGAACCAGCTGCTGGTGGAGTTGAGGACTGCCCCCGACCTCCGTTCATTTCGTCGGGACCTGAAGACCTGGCTCTTCGAGCTCTCTGGCCTAGGCTGAGAATTTTTAATTTTAATTTAGTTTAATCTTAATTTGAACTGGGTTTTTTTATTAATGCGGGGATTAATATAATTTTTTAAATTTGTTTTTAACTTTTATATCTGTGTTTTTTAATTACCCTGTAAACCGCCCTGAGTCCTTCGGGAAAGGGCGGTATATAAATGTAATAAAATAAATAAAATAAATAAATCTCCAAACTGGCTGTGTTGGAGAAAGCTGATTTGTACAATTGACAAATGTTAAAAATCCTAATAGGTTTAGCTTAACCCTCTGGGCTGCAAAAATCCAGTTGACTGTTAGATAGCAGTGCAGTTATAGGAAACCCTAATTCTCTGCTATCAACTTTTGGTCATCTGGACTTGTGCAGTCTAGAATTGGAAGTCCCATCATTGCTTGCATTAACATGGTTAGAACATTCAGAGATTGAATGACATGCTCTGCTCATGCTATAATTCATTCTAAGAACATGTATTGCACAGATGAGGCTTTTTACTAGCAAGCAAACAACGGAAGAAGAAAAAAGTAAGACCTAAGGGAAGAAAATAGTTCACCACAGGTATTCCAGTAGAAGTTGGGGAATCAGACATAATGGAGGTGGAAATAGATGATCTTGAAGGAAACCAGTTCTAAAATTCTATGATTCTAGAAGTTGCATATGCTATTTAAACCTTAAACTTTTCATTTATATTATATTTCTGAGACACTGGCACAGTTTGATTTCTTTGCTTCTATTGCTGTTCCCTCTAAGCTACTTGAATTATTTCCTTCCTCATTAAAATGACATGGCTTAAATAGCTATAAAGCACAATGCTGCCCTTGAAAGCCTGGTTTGGATCCTTTAGATTTCTCCCTAGGTCTCAGCTGTTAATTTCTATAGAGCTAGTTTAGCTATTGGAGGAGATAATTGAAAATACATTTTTTTAATGAGACAGTTGAATCTAGAGGACTAACCTGCCCTGGGAGAAGGTGCAATAGATAAATACAGTACACGTAGACAATTCTCCCAGTGGGTTTAACAATGTTGTTGGATATGAGTTTCTTAATAGTAAACAAAAGAATATATAAATGGACAATTGTCAGTTAAAATTAGCTATTTGGCATCAGTTCTTCCCTGCCATGTTTTTCAATTAATGTTAAGACTGTATGACAGAAACGGGCAAAACAAAGTCACCAAGATAGTGGCTTGCATACCCTATTGGCTATACTAGCTAATTAAGACTCCAGCAATATCTGGAGAGCCATGTTTCCCAGTCCACAGTTACCTGATGCATTACCCAACAATAACCTTTAAAGACAATGAGTTATACTATTGTATAATTTTTTAAGGACTAGAGTCTAATTCATCAGCCCCTTCAGGGACCAATTGTGTGAATGGGTGCACACAGGAGTAAACTCCTCTTTCAAGATTTTTAAAAGATAGAGTTATTGGCAATGAAAAGCTGTGCCTATTCCATTAGAGTTTAAGTATAGGCCTATATTGCTGTCACTGGCCACAAACATTTCTTCTCTGAATTTAAAAATGGTTCTGCAGCCTGAAGTGATGTGAAAAAAGCTGCCCTTCCCTTGGTGAGATTGTAGTTTGTATTTAAGCAAGCTCTGTTAGATGACCTGGAAGTTGATTTCTATCTGCTATCTAACCTCCCCAGGCTTTCTCATGTCCCCTTCACAACTAACAAACGCAAGAAAGGGTTAGTAGCTTGTGACCCTCTGCTTGTAACAACTTGCCCAGAGGCCAGTGAGCCAGGCAGTGTGACGCAGCCCAGAGCTTTAAAGGGTGGGAGCGTCTCAGCCCTCATGTGGGAAAAATATCAGGCAATAGTCTGGTTCCCAAAAAAGAATTCATTCTTTAATAAACCTTCAGCAAAAAGCTACAACAGGAGAATGGGAAACAGAATGGAATTGAGAAGACTAAGTCAAAAAGGGTTGTAGAAAAAGTCTATAGCACTACAGTATATACGGTAATATACTATATAGTCTATAGTAGTATAGAGAGAAGGCATAATATGACTGAGTTTGTTTGTACAATACATTGGCCATAGTTTGGTTGGGAAACCCAGGCTTTCTGGTTTAAAACATAGTTTGTGGCTTAGCATGATTTATTATTGCTTAAATGTGGCTTAGTACGATCTGTGTTTTTAAGCAGACAAATCAAAAGGAAAACAGGTAACATCATACAGTTTCCCGAATAGTAAAATTCATATGACCAAATATATGTTTTATGAATGGCTTGTGGGGTTTCATAAAGAGTGTGAGATGTTATGATTGAAAATCTGCGTGTTCAGCATGGACAGAACTAGCAGTTCAGCTACATTTACCACAGTAGTGGATAATCCACTGTTGATACATAGTTCTCATTTATTGACTGCCTTGTACAGTGACCATTTGCAATTACGACTAAGATGAAAAAATAACAATATGACCATTCTTTGTATTTACGACCTTCTGTAAAGCAAAGGAAAGCTGAGGAAAAATCATAAGCACAGTTGCAGTTTTACTTAGCAACTGCTTTGCTTAATGAACTAAGTTGCTGTGGTTGCTATGATGGCTAAGGACTACCTGTAATTTTATTAGCACACTACCAGATTTCTATAGATCCTGGGCAGCAAAGCCCAAGTTGGGAGGCTCTTGCAAGTCTCTGAGTGGACAGGAGTCCTGCAACTGGTAGCAAAGGAATTGACAGGGATGTCAAGGCTGATGCACCGTTTCCCTAAAAATTAAACTTTACATTTGAGGGTTAGATTTTTTTTGCAGTTAGTGATGGCAATTGGAATGTTTCCTTCCAGTGTATAGAAGTATGCATTCTCTGATTAATTATGGTTTTAAATTATCTTTGGCATGCTATTTGGGCCACAAGCATATATTTCACTGATAAACGTTTTACATTTATATTCATATCAAAGATTAATTAAAACTGGTAGAATGAATATGTGGGTATGTGAAAATTTGTCCAGTGATTTCAATATCAATCTATGTCATTAAAAAGTTTTACCCATGCATAAAAGACCTTTGCACCATCCCTTTGTGACCTTTAGCTTGGTCTGAAAAACCAACTTTGGGGGAAAAAAAAGATCCCTGCTCAGAAGCATAATATTTCAAAGCACACTGTGGGAAAATAAACAGAATCGATGCAAAAGTGTCCTAACATCCTCCAAATTGCTAAAAAAGATGGGAGGTTGTATTGATGAACAGAAGGCAGAATGTGATATTTCTGTCTTTAACACAGTCCAAATATTTGCTTAAATTGAACAATGAACAATCAGGTGGCTAATCCATACAGCAGTAGGGCCAGTCTCTGTTCCTTCATGTCAACATGTATGAGGGCATCAATCCTGCAAGGCCACTTTCACATTATGTGGTCCTCCTATCCAGTTTCTTCTAGCTCAGCCACAGTTCAACTCAAATTACAAAATGGAAGCTTGGAAAGGACAGGGCAAACTGTTTTCCCACTTACAAACATTCTTGCCTCAAACCACTTCCATGGAGCTCCCTGGTAAATTTCAAAGACAATCTTCTCAATGAAGTGGATTGCATTTTTTAGTCCATTTTGCAGGCCCTGTCAAAAAAACCCACCCAACCTTAAACAATAAACACTGAACTTTTATCTCACCTGCTTATTTAATTATTCATTCATTTTATTTATCTATCATATTTACATGACCACCCTTCTTACAAAAATGTGGCTCTGGCAGCATACAAGAGCAACTGGGCAAAAGTGAGCATTTGAACTCTCCTAACCTCTCATATTCATGTAGACGGCACCTTGCAATCTATACACACAGTTTCAGCATATTTGGAAAAAGACCCAAGCACCTGCAAGAAAACAGGGGAGGGAAGTAGGTCATCAATCATGTCATCATCACCATTTAATGGGATTTATTTTCAGCAAAAATCACATACGTACTGATATGTGATATTAAGCATGATATTTGTTGTATGTTTTGGTTCTGTGATCTTGTCTTCTCTTTTGGAAAGAAATAGGCATGGAGCAAGGGCAGAAGCAATAAGACCAAATAACCGCCCACAGAAGCTAGGGACCACTAAATGGATTTTAATTGCAATTTTGATGTGCCTAAGATTTAAATGCTCCACATCGTTATGCTGAATAAGAATGATAGGGAGCAAATGTATTAGCGGGCACCTACTTGGAAAGAAACCAATGAGAAAAGATACTCCCAACTCCTATCCTTTGCTTGTGACCTAAAAAAATATAAAGGTAAAGGTAAAGGTTCCCCCGCACATGTGTGCTAGTCATTTCCAACTCTAGGAGCCGGTGCTCATCTCCGTTTCAAAGCCCAAGAGCCAGCGCTTGTCCGAGGATGTCTCCGTGGTCATGTGGCTGGCATGACTAGATGCCAAAGGCACACGGAACGCTGTTACCTTCCCACCATAGTGGTCCCTATTTTTCTACTTGCATTTTTACATGCTTTCGAACTGCTAGGTTGGCAGAAGCTGGGACAAGTAACAGGCGCTCACTCTGTTACATGGCACTTGGGTTCGACCCGCCAAACCGCCGAACTTCTGATCGACAAGCTCAGCGGCTCAGCGTCCTAACCCACTGAGCCACCGCATCCCTACCTAAAAAGATATAAATGGTACCAAATGCTGCAGAGAGATCAAATAGGACCAGGATAGGTGCAATTATAGTTTTACCTAATCAAATAGCTTAGTCTGAATGAAAACTATAAGCATAATTCATGTATTTGGTAACTTGTAATTATGATCCTTGGATGTTTGAATATTAAAAAAATAGTTACATATCTTCTTAATAGAAGAAGATGTAATATACCAAACATTATCCGGCACGAGAAGAACGAGGAAGATCCACGCGGCCGCACTTGACAGTGACAGCTGTCGAAAGGCCGCCAATCCCAACACGCACACGCACCCACAGCCTCTGACACTGACAGCTGTCAAAAGGCTGCACATGCGCAATCCCCCGGCAAACTGACAGCCGCGAGCTGTCAGAATGCCGGCCGGGGATACACGCCATTTCCCAGCCGGAGCGCCAGCCAGCTGATGGATTCCCCCGGCCAAGTTGCACATGCGCTATCACCGAGAAGCTGTCAAAAGCTGCCAGCTGGCCATTGGACACGGATCTCGTGGCGGGAGAATACCAGTCCCTGATTTGTTGTTATGTTTGACCAGTTCCTATATAAAGGCTTGTTTTACGGTTGTCAGCTTGTCTGGAGCTGAAGAAAATAAATCGTTGAACTTAAGCCTGCCGTCTCTCTGATTATTGTCCGAGATATTGCACTGAGTGGGTCTGCGGTACTGTGGGCGCGTAGAAGGTTGTCCTGCCCTCATCCAGTGACTTCATCAGTGACTTGAGCAGCTGGGACAGAGCTCCTTCTGGCCGTGACTTGTTCAGTTGTACGGGATCCCATCCTCGTTACCTATGCCAGCAATCCAGACCTGTGCTACCCCAAGCCCCAATACATAAATGGGAAACAACCCGAAGTCCCTGGTCCCGTATCCACATCGACTACGCTGCCCCCTTCCAGGGACAAGTGTTCCTCATTATTGTGGATAGTTTCTCAAAATGGTTGGAGGTTCTCCCGGTTTCTAGCACCACAACGGCTGCCACCATTCAGGCTCTAAGGGGTTTTTTCGCAACACATGGTCTCCCCGACGTAATAATTTCTGACAACAGGCCTCAATTTACCTCCTGTGAATTTCAGATCTTCATGACGAACAACTGTATTAGGCACGCCACGTCGGCCCCCTTCCACCCTTCGTCCAATGGTCTTGCAGAGGTCATGGTGAGGACCACCAAAGATGCCCTCCGAAGAATCATCACGGGGGACTGGCACTGCCATCTTGCCTGGTTTCTCCTCGCCCACCACACTACGCCCGGCTCTACCACTGGGAAATCCCCAGCCGAATTCCGCTGGGGCCGCAGGCTGGTGACAAGACTCGATAGACTGCACCCCAACAGACCCGCGGCCGAGGAAGCCAACAAACCCCCATCCAGGACATTTACTCATGGACAAAATGTCTGGGCCCAGAACTATGGGGGAAGGGATAAATGGACCCAGGGTGTTATCCTGGAGCAAACTGGGCCTCTCTCCTACACCATAAACATCGGGGGGAGGCTCACCCTTCGCAGGCACACAGATCAGCTTCGCCCCAGGTTGCCACCCAACCTTCCCCCGAGACCAGTACCCGAAGGAACTGTCCCACCCAAGAGCAGTCATCTTGACGATCCGCAAACACCCCTGGACCCGCAGAACCCACCCCCGCCTTCCCCAGGGGAGAATTCCACGGGAGAAGAAGAGCCACCCGACGGCCTCCCGCCTACCTCGCGGACTTCAATTGGACCGGAAGCACGCCAACGAACAACAGTTGTAGTTAACTTATGTATTGTTATGTTAATTCAAGGGGGGGGAAGGGGTGTAATATACCAAACATTATCCGGCACGAGAAGAATGAGGAAGATCCACGCGGCCGCACTTGACAGTGACAGCTGTCAAAAGGCCGCCGATCCCAACACGCACGCGCACCCACAGCCGCTGACACTGACAGCTGTCAAAAGGCTGCACATGCGCAATCCCCCGGCAAACTGACAGCCGCGAGCTGTCAGAATGCCGGCCGGGGATGCACGCCATTTCCCAGCCGGAGCACCAGCCAGCTGACGGATTCCCCCGGCCAAGCTGCGCATGCTCTATCACCAAGGAGCTGTCAAAAGCTGCCAGCTGGCCATTGGACATGGATCTCGTGGCGGGAGAATATCAGTCCCTGATTTGTTGTTATGTTTGACCAGTTCCTATATAAAGGCTTGTTTTATGGTTGTCAGCTTGTCCGGAGCTGAAGAAAATAAATTGTTGAACTTAAGCCGGCCGTCTCTCTGATTATTGTCCGAGATATTGCAGAAGATACATCATACCATGCCAAATTCTACATTTTGTAATCTATGGAGCTGCATTGTAAATGTTTGTCTCAACAGATGAAATTAAGCCTTTTCTTCTCTCCCTTTCGTACATGGGATGGCCTTTATATAAGCTTTACAATTATAAACAGAGCTGGCACAAAATAGTACCATGTAGACTGTTGAGTATTACCTGAATCCTGGAAGAGTCCTCACCTCCAGATATGGCAACTCATGGCAATCCTTTCTAGGTTCTTGCCAACCTAGAAAGCAGGAGATTGTGACTTCTAGTCCCACCTTAGGCATGAAAGGCAGTTAGGTGATTTTGGACCAGTCATTCTCTCAGCTCAACCCACTTAGCAGGAGAAGGAAAGTATTAGGTATATTTGCTACCTTGAATTACTTATAAAGTAATATGGGAGGATAAAAATCAAATAAATAAATAAGCTTCCATAAGAAACAAATCTAATAGAATCTACATTTATAATTATAGTTGTAGCAAGGAGGTTTTATTTTTCCCCCCCAAGAACGTTATATTAAAACGGCAAGGTTGATTTACTACGGAGATATTTTAAAACTTAAGGTACGTAAAAAAGTTCTCACTTTGCCTCACTGGGTCTCATACATTGAGCTAATAGTACACATAAAAGAGATTGAATGGACACAAATATTAATGTGTGTTGACCAAACTGACCTTTACTAGGAAACAAGGTCAAAGCTATTACCTCAAAGGTGTCCTCCCTCTGCCAATGGGCAAGATTTACTACTGTTTTCTTACTAATCAAAACTCAGCAGAAAATAAAACTGCCCATGTTAGGCTATAAAAGCCTACTGGACTGGTTTCCTTTTTCACACAAGAAAAAAAGCTCAGAAAACAGCATCCATACCAAAACCAACAGAATAATGCTGCGGTCTTGGGAGTTTGTTCTGCTTATCTCTTACTTTTTGTATTTTTCCAGTGATGCCTTCCAAAGGTAAGGCTATGTCTTTTATAGTATATCACCTAGTAATTGACCAAGGTAACAACCAGATAATAACACATCAGTAATATGAGATAAAAATCAAATGAAATATTCTTTCAAAACAGAAAAGCTTAAAATTACTGCATTGCCAATTCACTGCAAGTATCTGCTGCCATCTGGAGCCACCCATTGGTATGTATCAAACCAAGCCAGCTTCAGGCTGTGTGTCAGCTAGTTGCAAAAAGGCTGGATAGCCACAACTATATCCCCAATGTCTCTCTGTAAAAAAGAAAATGTCAAGGTGAAGAGACATCAAGGAAGGAAAGAATAAAACATATTTTGATAACCTGGAGCTCTAACTGCTGAGTACACCCAATGGTTTTATTAGAGGGATTCTGAAGAGGGTTGGAGTTATTCAGTGCAGGATTAGGCTGAGGTTCTATTTTTTTGCCACTTCTCTACCAGAAACTGAATTGTCACTTCAAACAAACAAAGAATTGGTCCATGAGTCTTGGGAAGATGTATTGTGGAAAATGAGGGGTCCTTGGTATTCTCTGAGCTTGGTTGTTATGCAGTAGTTGTAAATATCTGTAGCTCAGGTGTAGGATGAGGGTGAAGGTTCATTCACCAAATTTGTTGGTTGGTTTCTGAATGTTTTTTTGCCAGTCTAGGTAACATCTTCAGCGTCATTTAGGGGATGTCTGTGTCAGAGCTTGGTTGTTATCTTGCAGATGTTTCATTACTTAAAATAGGTAACACCATCAGTGCTGCATGAACTCAGTATGAGCACTGATTATGCTACCTAGTTTAGGTAATGAAACATCTGCCAAAATACAACCAAGATCAGAGAGTACCAAGGACCTCTCATTTTCAACAATACATCTTCCCAAGACTCACAGACCCTTTTTTTTTTGTAGGGGACACTTTTTGTTTCTGGTAGAGAGAAGTGGCCAAAAATATAGAACCTTAACATAATCCTGCACTGAATAATTTCAACTCTCTTCAGAGCACATTCATTCTTTCTTTGGTGTTGTTGAAAAATGCTAAATGTTTTATTCCTTCCTTTTCTATGTTTTGTTTCACATCCACCTTCCTCTCTGCTATCCAAGTGTACTTTCAATGCCTCTGATATCATAGAATGGATATTCTATTTTTTTTCATTCCCCAATACCATGAATATGCAAATGTTATAACAACAACAACAACAACAACAATAGAAAGACTGTGGCAAAGGCAAGCAAGGGTAGTACCAATAGTAATAGACGCCTTGGGTGCAATCCCAAAACAACTGGAGCACCACGTGAACACTATTGGCATTGACAAATTTGCCAATTGCAAAAGGCGGCCTTACTAGGAACTGCTTCCATCTTGCGATGATATCTGTAATCCACATCTGCCTATCCCAGGTCCTTGGTAAGGACTTGATAGTAGACAAAAATGCCAAATCCAGTCTGAACATCTGGCTGGCTTGTGCAATGATCAATAACAGTGGTAGGTGTCCTGGGTGCAACCTCAATACATCTAGAGCACCATTTGAACACCATCGGCATTCACAAAATCACCATTAGTCAATTATAAAAAGGCAGCTTCACTTGGAACAATTTACAATGTACATCCTGGGACAATACCTTTAACACCAGGGACAATACAGTGGTGGAATTCAAATACGTGAACAACTGATTCTCTGTGTGGATGCTGCTTCTGGAAGTCCATTCTGGGCCTGGGCAACAAAAAATTAGCTGTCAGTTCTGCCGAACTGGTGCGAACTGGCTGAATCCCACCACTGGGACAATACCTTTAACACCATTAAACAACATCTGCCTATCCCAGGTTCTTGGGAAGGACTCAGTAGGTAGGTATAATTGCCAAAGCCAGTCTAAACATCTGGCTTATACTCAATGAACCATAATAATAACATTCTTTGATGATATCTTTAATATTATTTAAAACACAATATCTGCCTATCCCAGATTCTTGGGAAGGACTTGGTAGCTGGATGAATCCAGTGTAAAACATCTGACTGACTGTGCGATGACTAATAATAATGATGATGATATTGATGATAATGATGATGATGATGATGATGATGATGATGATGATGATGATGATGAT
>JAKJMR010017077.1:0-25412 GCA_024449315.1 Daboia siamensis
ATATACCCCCAAATATTTAACTCTTTCAACAATTTCAAATCCAGTTAAGCTTTCTATAAAAACCTTTTGTGATACTGTCATATTTTTAGATAAAATTTTAGTTTTTTGTATGTTAATCTTAAATCCAGAAACTTTCCCATATTGAAATATTAACTCCATCAATTCCATAACAGAATTTTCTGGGTGTGTCAAAGTAATAACCAGATCATCCGCAAAAGCCCTCAATTTATAGTCCTGATCTCTTATTTGAACTCCCTTAACTATTTCCGAATTCCGTATTTTAATCAGTAATATCTCCAATGTTAAAACAAATAATAAAGGTGATAACGGGCAACCCTGCCTCGTACCCTTTTCAATATTGCATATTTCAGTCAAACTATTATTAACAATTATTCGAGCTGTTTGCTTCTGGTATATTGCCCTAATTGGTTGTAGAAATTCATCCCCAAAATTCATTTTATCTAATACTTTCAACAAAAATTTCCAATCCAATTGATCAAAAGCTTTTTCAGCATCCAAAAAGATCAATGCTGCAGGGATCTGGTTATTCCTTTCCAAAAATTCCAACAAGTCGACTATATGTCTCACATTATTTTTCATTTGTCTACCACTTATAAACCCAGTTTGATCACCATGAATCACCTGTTGCAATACCCTCATAAGTCTACTAGCTAACACCTTAGCAAATATCTTGTAGTCCGTATTCAAAAGTGAAATTGGCCTATAATTTTTTGCTTGAGTAACATCCTGATCTTCTTTAGGAATTAAAGAAATAAAAGCAGTTTTCCAAGACGGGGGTACTCCTCCCCCCTTTTGAATTGTCTGAAACAGTTCCTTTAATGGCTTTATCATCTCAAACTGTAGATTTTTATAATACACAGCAGTCAAACCATCGGTGCCTGGCGCTTTACCTACTTTTAACTGTTTAATTGCCAAATATATTTCTTCCTCAGTTATCAACTGATTCATTTCTTCTTTTTGCTCTTGCGTAAGAACCGGAATATTAAAGTCTTTTAAATATAAATCAATATCCGTTTCGTTAATCTTGTCGCTAGCATATAATTTAGAAAAAAAATCAACAAAAGTTTCCTTAATAAGATTCTGTTGATACACAATCTTTCCCTTATGTTCTATTTTGTCTATATTAGAAACCCTTTGTTTCCTTCTTAACATATATGCTAACCATCTGCCTGGTTTATTGGCATTGCAAAAAGTATTATGCCTTGCAAACCGTAGATTAGTTGCCACCTGATCAGCCATTAACTTATCAAATTGTCCTCTTAATAACTTAATAGTCTCTTTAATCTTCACATCCGATGGGTTCAAAATTAAAGCCTTTTCTTTTTCTTTAATCTCTGTCTCTAATTCTTTCCTCCTAAATTCCAAATTGCGTCTATATTTGTTATTAAGATATATCAACACTCCTCTCATATATGCCTTACTAGCATCCCATACCATTTCCATAGAAGTACCCTTATGCATATTCATTTCAAAAAAAACCTTCATCTGTTTCTTACACTCTTCCACATTTTTCTGATTTCTGAACAGATTCTCATTTAGACGCCAGGAACGTCGTTCTCTAATGTCGTTTCCAATCTCCAACCAAACTGGACTGTGATCAGACATAGTCTTTGAACAAATCTTTATCCTCTTGGTTCTAAAAAAAAGATCATTAGACAATAATATAAAATCAATCCTGGAAAAAGATTGGTGTCTATCAGAAAAAAAAGTATAGTCTCTTTCTTGTAAATTTCTCTCCCTCCAGACATCACGTAATTCCATATCGTCCATCATCTCAAAAAAAGATTTAGGCAATTTAGCATGACTTGGGGTACTTCTGTAGGATCCACTCTTATCCATTTGCACGTCCAAAACACCATTCCAGTCTCCCATAAAAATAAAAGATTTGTAATCCAATTGGGTAATCCTGCTGTGTAATAAACTATAAAAGTCAGCTTGCTGTTGATTAGGTGCATATAGTCCAACCAGAAGAATTCTTTTACCTTCTAATAACAAGTCCACAATAACATATCTTCCTTGTTGATCAGCTTCAATTAATTCTGCCGTAATTGTATTCTTGACATAAATAACCACTCCATTTTTCTTGTTAACTGCGGACGCAATAAATTGTGTACCTAATCTTGAATTTGATAAATACTTTTGGTCCATAACTCTAATATGTGTTTCTTGTAAACAAATAACGTCAGTCTTAAATTGCTTTAAATATTGAAAAATTTTCTTTCTCTTTTGTGGTGAATTTAATCCATTAACGTTCCAAGTTAAAAACTTAGTCACCATTTCTGGCAACCCGAAGCTTTTGAAGCGCGTCATCCAAAATCCCTTTTACATTTTTAGGTCGCGCTCCTCCCACAGCTTGGCTATAGGTACATTTTGGAAGTTCCACAACAATCTGCTGGTCTAGGTCTTGCTCACGTCTGGCTCGTCTCGAAGCAGCTCGAGTTACCCTCTGGTCCTTTGCTTCCTCTAATGTTGAAATTTGAATCACTCCTGCTGCAGTCTCTTCTATTTGTGTTCCTTCAGCATCATATGACTTTCCCTCCTTTGTTGGTTCCAGAAGTGGTATGGGGATTGCTTTTAAAACATTGCTATAAAAATCACGTGCCTGCAGGACTGTAGCAAGATGGTATCTGGTATCTTCAAACATTACCACCATACCCACTGGAACCTCCCATCTGAACCTGACATCACATCGCTTAAGCTCCTGTGCCAGAAATGCAAATTCCTTTCGTTTCCTTAGAATTTTTGGAGGGATCTCTTTCAAAACCAAAACTTCTTGGTCTGCAATCACAAGCTTTGTATTATAAGAAACTTGAATAACTTCATTCCTGATTGCTCTCTTTGTAAAATAAACAACCACATCTCTTGGTAATTTCCTTTGTCTCGCAATCCAGGAGTTAACACGGAAAATTTTGTCTATATCTTCTACAATTTCTTCAGCTGGCCTTCCCAGCACGTCTTCGAGAGCAACAGAAACCAATTTTTTCAAATCTTCCTTTAAATTTTCCTTAAGGCCCCTTATCCTCACAGCAAACTCCATTTCATGATATTGTACCAATGTCAGGTCATAATCAATTTTATCCACCACATTTTCAGTCTCTAATATCTTTGCATCCAATTTAATATTATTTTGAGTAAGGTCCTCCACTCTTTCGTCAAGGCGCTCAATACATGTCGCCATGCCTTGAAATACATGCAAGATTTCCTCCCTTATTACTGAAAACTTTTCTGTCAGCTTCTCATCCATCTTCTCATCTATCATCACAGCCAGATGCTGTGAGTGTTTTTCCAAAGCATCTTCCAAAACTTTTACTGTTAAGACAGGCGAAGGTAAAGGTGCAGGAGGTGCTAACACTTGCGCTGAAGATTGCGGCAGAGGGGAAGCCCCCGTAGTTTTAGAAAGTTTAGAAGAAGATTTAGCCGCCATCTTTTCCCTCTTTTGCAACTACGCACTTTCACTTTCTAGATCTTCTATGTGGATTGAGCCAAAGTTCAAAAGTTCACTTACTCCTTAATCTCTTGCATCGCTCTGCCTGCATTCATAATCTTCCAAAGTCCATTCTTGTAGGCAGGGATGGTTGCGTTCGCCTTGTTCTGCTCCCGGAAAAACGGAGCAGACACGCTGCGCAGCCCGGAGAAATCCAAGCTTCGGGGGGGGGCTCAATCTTCCAGCCGCCAGAACTTTAAGTCCTGGCGGCCCCAGAGAGCCCCTCCCCTACTTGGATACTCACCCCCTCCTCTTCTCCCGAGGAGGGGGCTTCCGAACCGCCGAAACAGCTGATCGGCGCTGTTTTCGGCGGTTCTACAAAGCCGCGAAGCTGACAAGCTAAAATCAGCTGTCGGCGGCGGCGCCTTGCCACCCGGAAGTCCATGTCATGTTTCAATTACTCTGTGTATTTTAATATGCAGAGCTAGCCTTACAGCCAAAATATTTGGTTGCATGTTTAATACAAATCAACCTTCAGTAATTCACAGTTCCTGAATAATGTGCACATTGAAACACAATTATTATTATTATTATTATTCTATTTCTATTAGAGAAAAAGTATGCAAGTAAAACATATTCAATGAAATGCATGCAAAATGTCTCTATTAAAGACTTTTTAAAAATTAATTTTGATTTGAAAATTAATAAACCTGTGTTTAAAAAAGGGAATGTTATAAAGCTCTGTCTGAATATTTATTATACCACCAATGGAAAAATATCCAATAGGAGTTTCAAACAAGCAACTTTAAATATTATGTGTATTTACTGCATATATAATGTGTTTTAGTTACACACAATGTAGTAGTATTATTCTCACATCTAATTTTAGCTACATGCTTGATATAATCAAACATAACTATAACTTCCTACATGAAAAAATGTAAAAGTTTATGTAACTGAAATTATATGGGGAAAAACTAAGTCACATAACTGTGAGTTTATCAAATCATAAAACTAAATGCTGTGAATAACACATAGAAAATGAGAAGTATATTTTATATATAAGTTTATATATAATATACTTAGTTACCTAGACCATACTTCCTATTCTTACAGTCTGCAGATATGTTAACTTATTTCTGAGACTTTAATCCCTACTTTATTGTTTTATAAGTAATCCAAGGGCTGAACATACCTAGTATTACTTTGCCTTATTTTTACTACAACTCTGTGTGTTGGGCTGAGAGAGAGTGATTGGTCCAAAGTCATCCAGCTGGATTTCATGCCTAAAACAGAACTAGAACTCACAGTCTCCTAGTTTTTAGGCCAGCACCTTAACTGCTACACCATATTGGCTCTCCTGTTCTACAATCTACAAGGTTCCCAGTGACAATTCTGGGAGTTGCAGTTCAAAATACCTGGGGAAAGCTTGACTTAGCAGTTTCCTAAAAGACGGATACCAAGTATAGTAGGTGTTAAGAAGTGCTATTATCTCATTCTTCTCTATTACCAATTCACCACTTTCTCCTTGCAATGAATCAACACTATCAATGGATTTTGGGATTTTTTTCTCTAATATGCCCAAAGAAATAATTTTTGCTGTTTTTGTTGTCTCTTGCAAACCTTAGTCTGACACAGACTGAATTCCTAAAGAGACCATTCTTCTTTGTCTGCACATCCCACTTCTTATTCATGTACCTTTTTTCTCATCAGAATTTTAGAGAGCTCTGTATGTATGTATCTACACCAGACTATTTAAATTTCTTTCATTTTCATTTTTGTAGGAATTATTTAATTTCCCTTTTAGCATCTCACTTGTAGAAACATATAACCCGAAGTCACATGAGATCTATTGTATAAACAATGTGGTGATTCTGAAAGGAATTTTCAAATGTAACTGTTGGATTGCACATTGCCTTCCTTGGCATCCAGAAATGCATGCCAGTGATCTGCTTGGCTTGCTTTTCTGGCAAACTACAAGCAGGGCTGTATAGTGGAATGAATCATGCAGTTTTTATTCTTGCTGTTCATGTGTAGTCTCCTTCCATTCAGACAAACCCATGAAAAGTATAGAAACTGTGTTTTGGAGAAACTTAATAATTTAGATTCAGATGGCTTCAACTTACCTCCTGCTTCTGCTTTTCTAATGATATAATTTTTTGTTGCAATGATATGTCTGTTAAGTTCGTTGTAAATATACACTACAAAAACAAAACAATTCAATTGAAAACAAATCCATTTACATTGACCCAAGTAAAATAAAAATAGATATCAGTCTAGATTAGCAGCTAAATAATATAAACTATGTACCAAACTGAGTATTATATATTGTTCCAATGTAGATTAGGTTCTCCCTAAAGTGTCTTCCCTTGCTCTTTCTATTTCTGTTACAAATGTGACATTGAAAGTGTTTAATAACTGAAGTTTGTTATGGTAGAATATGGTATAATCTATGTTAGGATATTTTAATTTTATTTAGAATGTTAGAAGCTACTATTAGGTTAATATGCTGGATGTTAATCTGATTGGGTTCTTGGAAACGGAATTGTTGAATCGGATTTACTTTCAGCCAGCAACATATTTCAATTTATTACATTTATTATATATTACATTTATATATATATATATATATATATATATATATATAGTCGATGGCCTTCGGTTAGGCTGAAACAGGAAATTAAGATTTGTCCCATGTTTGGGGCCTAGCAAGGTAATCTAAAAATAGTTAACAAGCATTTCACACACACACACACACACACACACACACACACACACACACACACACATATATATAAAATCACATTTTAACATTTTATATTACCAACTAAACCTATATTATCTATATTTTGAAACAAATTCTACAGATATCCAAAATATTTACAATATTTATGTATAATTACAGTATTTCAATATTTAAAATTAGGTTCAACACCTACAAAATTACAAAGAATTAAAGGGAAAGAAATATACATCTTTCCTGATGGAAGTATCCAACATAATTTTTAAAAATCCTAAAGCCATTTTTACAATTTACTAAAATAATATTTTACAGCATTGTTCAAATCTATTAACCTGTTATTTATGTATTTAACTTTATATGCACTTGTGTCTGTCTCTCCAGAAACATAATTTTAATTATTTATTAAAAGGCATTTTAAGCTTAGTAGTTTATTTATGACTTGCTGTATTTTGAATGTTCTTACTTTCCATTAATTAAATTAATTGTGGTTAACATATGCTTGTTAAAGCTTTAGTTCACTTTACTATCATGGAATAGGCTACTTTCTCATTTCATTAATGTTGCAACCATCATGTAGGAGAAGAAGTGGCAAAAACTGGAGGTGGAATCAAAAGAAGAATCAGCCTGGAATCTTAACCTAACCACAAATGGACTAAATCCAATTCTTGAATTCCATTAACCCTGGTCTAGCCAAAATAGTCCTAACTTTTGAGTATATTCCTGTGTATAGGCATGAGTAATAAATCAGTTTAATTGGACTTTCACATGTAGATTTTTCACACCTGACACATAGGCTGTTTAATAACTGTTGTTAACTTCTAGCTAGAGGAAATTAAAATGATTTAAAAAATAATTCAGTCAAGTTGTTAATACTTAGTATGAATCACTGGAAACTCCAATTCTCAAGCATTAACTGGAAAACTTATCTTATGTTTAATCTGATGCATGCTGATACTGAAGAGATCTTGTCCTTCTTATAGTATGGAAACTTGAAGATTTCAGTTTTATTGGGAGTACAATTGGTACCAGACACACTCTTAAATAGGCATGCATAACATTATCCTCTTAGTACGATTAGTCTGAGTTTACATATCCTAGTATATAATATTGTACATCAGACATGATTTTATATGTCAAATTGGTTTGCTGATGCTAGTGACCACAACAGGGAATTTTACATAAAACTTTTTCATTGTTACTTCCCTCAGTGAAGAATTATTTCACAGAGAAATTGTCCCTTGGCCACATTTCAACATAGCACTGTATTATTGTTTAATTTTACAAAAATGAGTTATTGTGACTTTTACAAACTTTATACTTCTCCTTTGTTCCCCAAAGTAATAGCTGTGTATTTAATAGCAGTGCATTAAATAGTTATTATTTAATAATAACTTTGTGAATTAAATTCAATATGTATTTTATTTGCTTTTAGGCAAACACATTGTTGCATTTGTTGTTGTTTTTGTTACATTGTTGTTATTGATCTTTCTCTTCTTGTTATTATTTAAAATAAGATGCTATGAATTCACAAATCACACACTTCTTGGATTTAAGCCAGTGTATAAATGAATGAGGAACTGCAACCGCAATTTTAATTACTTGTGAAATAGATTAATGTGGGATATTTTGTTTTGTTTTTAAGTTGAATAAGATCATACTGAGACCACAGCAGAATGAAGCAAAATAAGTAACGACATTTTTCAAGGCATACTTTTATAAATTGAAAATAAGGAAAATAGGCTTTGGAAATTTTCTCACCTAAGTACATAATATTTTTATTTCTAAAAGACAATAAACAGTTGAAACAATTTACTTGCTGCCTAGATAGAAAGCCAAGGTTTAAATCCATATGCTTTGAGTACTGTCTATGTAAAACAGCAGAATATAATAAGCCAGCAATACTGCAGAAATTATTAACTTAGTTTGTACCAATTATTAACTGGGTAGTTTGCACCAAAAAGCAAGAAAAATGATTGTTAACTATACAGTTAGTGATAACTGTACCTGCCCCACAGAAATAGAGGCAGAGATTTACTTCAAGTCAAACAAATTGTAAAGAAGTAAAACGTGCATTGGCTGATTACATAAAAGACAGCAAGGACAAGCACTGATACAAGTTAAAAATTGGGAATTACGAGTTTCTGGTGACCTCGATGCAAGATAGGCACTGGGAAATGAAGCTCCATTCCCCAAGCCCGATTTCTACTAGCTGGGGAGTCCAATAGGACTGAAAGTCACCCCGTAGAGGCAACTAGCCAAAGGGTGAAACTTTACAGATCGCGGGCCAGCGGTAGCAAGTCAGCCTTTGGGACCAGCAGGGAGAAAGGCTGACCACATCCATGCGGTCAGCCAGAGGCAGTTGATCATTGGAGACAACGAATTCTAAAAGCAGAAACCAAAACAGTTGATTTCGGGTGAGACTACTTTCCTTATCTCTCTGCAAGTGAAAATACCGGTTCTGGAAAAAAGCATTCAAAACCAAGAAATCCCCAAGCTCCAGGGAGGGGGGGATTTTTTCTTTACCCCTTCCTCCTGAACTCTAAGCGGCGGTTTAAGCTTTGGAGAAATTAAAAATGACTGAGAAAAATATTGTGAAGAAAACTGAGCCATAAAAGAAGGATAATTTGGGAAACATTTCGACTTATAAATCTTTTTTTATTCCTTGTTTGGAAACCATCTGGTTTTAACTTTTTAAACTTGTTTAAAGTATGGTGGGAACAGACATCTAATGATATCTACTGGCAAAACCAAGAACTAGGTTTAACCTTGCTTCTCTCTCTCTCTCTCTCTCTCTCTCTCTCTCTCTCTATCTATCTATCTATCTATCTATCTTACTGAGTTGTTTTGATTGGAGTTTAAAAACTTGGCTGTATGCCCAGACACAGCTTATTGTTTAAACATTTTGGTGTCCTTGGAATTTATAGTCCTGAAGATTGTGGCTGAAAAAGAAAAGACTCTTTTTGGATTGGCCTTTTCTACAGGATGGATTACTATTATAAATAAAAATTGTTTGACTTCATCTGACTTCCCTGGATTACAAATACAGCTTGACCTGGAATTTTTACAAGCTGTTTTGAAAGAGTGAATAACAAGAAATCTCTTTGAACAGAACACTTTGGATTACAAATTTTGGTATATAATTTTTTTTTCTCTCTTTCTTTTTCTTTTTTCTCTTTTGCTCTTTTTTACCACTTGTTATTTTTATTATTTACCTCTCCTATTTGTTAGGAGCCTATTGGATTATAAATTTTGATTTACTTGGTGGATTATAAAATATGATTAAAATATAAACATGAGCATCCCTAATTTATCTAGAGTTGGGAAAAAAGGATCTTTTGCTCCCTCTTCTGCTTCTGCAAGTCCAGTCTATCAGAGATCAATTGAGACAATGCTTCAACAAGAAAAGGCTAATAACTTCCAAAAGGAAACTCAAGCGACTCTACAAGCAATTCAAGAAGCAATTGCTACTCACATGGCAGTTACAAGAAATCATGAAAAGATGAAAAGTGATTTTGATAAAATGAATAAAAAAAATTAACATGGACTCTCAATTTGAAAATTTTAAACCAGTGATGGCGAACCTTTTAAAAACCGAATGCCCAAACTGCAACCCAAAACCCACTTATTTATCGCTGGGTGCCAGGTGGGTGTGGCCTACTGGGTGGGCATGGCTGTGGTGCTCATGGCAGATTGGGTGGATATGGTGAAGGTGGGCATGGTCACCTCAATGTTGCTCTTGGGGAGAGACACCTGTGGGGGATGGGCAGGGATGGAGAAGATCCAGGGGTGTCTCTGGCAGATGGGGCGGTAGGCAGGAGGCTTGTCCTACAGGGTGAGGCAAGGCAGAGCGGGGGTGCCATTACCATGGGGCAAGGCAAGGGCTGGGGCAGCTGCAGCCTGACACCATCGGCCCTTGCACACAGAAGCCAGCGAGCGCATGGGGGCCAATGTTGTCTTATCAGTAGCCACAGCCTGCCAGCCCCTCGACCGGCACACTTTGGGGCTCCACAGCCCGTCACCAGCAGTTCAAAGAAGCCGCCTCTGAGCTGGATGGCCAGCCAACAGCTGAGGAGGTGATGCAGTGGGTCATGCCTGGGAAAAGGAGAGCATGTGAGCCCAGGAAGGATGGGATGGGAGGGAGGGTAACCAGCTGTGCTGGGATGCATCCAGCCACATGGGAACTTGGCAAGTTAGCAGGCGGCTGGTTGAAGAGGGACAGTTGCCACCTCTGGGGCATGGCACGGGTGCCCACAGAGAGGGCTCTGAGTGCTGCCACTGGCACCCATGCCATAGGTTTGCCACCATTGTTTTAAACATATGATTACAGATAATCAACAAAAAAAATAAAAAATAGAGTATAAATCAACTGAAGTTGACCAGAAATTAGAAGTCTTAAAAGATGAAAATCAAAAATTGATGCAAATAAATGGAGAACTAAAAGACTCAATAGCTGGGATAGAAATGGAAAGAACCTCACACTTTTTAAGATTTCAAAATATAATGGAAGATAAGGAAGAGGATCTCCTAAACCTGATAGCGGAATTATTGGCAGATGCATTAGGAATTTGGAAACAGCAAATGGAAGGAGAATTAGATCAGATCTATCGAGTCAACTCAATCTATGCTAGAAGAAATAAAGTCCCCAGGGAAGTACATGTTAGATGTCTCAAAAGATCTATAAGAGATGAGATTCTGAGAAGAGAAAGAGATGAATCTTTGAAATACAAAGAAAAGGGAATTGTAGTCCTCAAACAAATTCCTAGGAAAATAAGAGAATCCCAAAGAGAATACCAGTTTCTAACTAGGAAATTAATTGAAAAAGGAGTAAATTTCAGATGGCTGATTCCAGAAGGGATTTAATATATTGGAATATGAAAAGATATAGATTGGATACGCCACTTAAAGCAATGGAATTCTTTGACAAACATAGAGCATTTCTGGAAGGAGGTGACTGAATCTGGTACAAAGAGAGAAACAAAGAAACAGGAAGAAATGGCAGTAGAAGGTGCAGTTAAACGAGAGGAGGAAAAAATTAAAAACATATATATAGAAGAAAGAGCAAAACCAAGAGACCAGAGACAAATAAGATTGACTAGAAGATTAAGACCTAGATATAATTGAAAGAGATGGAGAAGGAGAGTGGCATTTTGTCAATGAATATAAATGGACTAAATTCTCCCTCAAAAAGGAGAAAAATCTTTACACGAATACAAAAATTAAAAATGGATATAATTTGTCTACAAGAAACACATATTAAGAGACAACATTTTAAGTTGTTAGAACAACCAAAACTCAGTAAACTTCACTTTGCATTAGTAGTTCAAAAGGAAAGAGGAATAGCTTTATACATTAAAGAAACAATGAACCCTAAACAAATTTATGTGGATGAAGAGGGGAGAATATTAATTGTGGAAATAATGATGGAACAAAAGCAGATACTGATGGTAGCAATATATGCACCAAACAATAAACAAGAACAATTTTACCAAAACTTACATTAAAAAATATTAGATTTAAACTATCAAAATCTTTGTACAATAGGAGACTTTAACACAATAATGGAACTTTGGACTATAAAAGTTCTAAACAAGGGAGGGAAGATCCATATTGCTATTAAATGTAGACTATAAAATTTTCAACTCAGTAACAGAAAGACTAAAGAAATTTTTGATCGAATTTATACATATAAATCAAAATGGTTTTCTACCTAAAAGGCAAATAAAAAATAATTTAAGAATGATTCTTGATGTGTTAGAGTACTATGAAATTCATCCAGGGAAACAGATGGCTTTAATATTCCTTGATGCACAGAAAGCATTTGACAATGTAGGAAGCACATCACATCACAATAGTAATGGGGGAGTTTAACCACCCTGACATCAACTGGGAAACAAACTCTGCACCAAGTGGAAGATCAAACAGATTCCTAACAAACTTAGCAGACAACTTTGTCACCCAAAAAGTAGAGAAGGGAACTAGAGGATTAGCCATTTTGGATCTAATTCTCAATAACAGAGATGAAATGATAGAAAATGTTGAAGCCAAGGGAACCTTGGGAGGAAGTGATCATGCAATATTGGAATTCAACATTATGGAAGCACAAGCAATAGAATACAGTCAAACTAGTCTTGAAGAGAGCTAATTTCAATAAACTTAGAGAGAGCTTGGGAAGGATTCCATGGATGAGAATCCTCAAGGGGAAAACAACTCAAGAAGCTTGGGAAATTTTGAAAAGTGAGATAATAAAAGACCAGTCTAGCACAATACCAACAAAGAGGAAAAATAACAGGTCTCAAAAGAAACCAGCATGGCTGCATAAAGAACTCTCTGATAAATTGAAAGATAAAAAGGACAAGTATAGAAAGTGGAAAGAGGGGCACATAACTAAGTCAGAATATCAACAAATAGCCTGAGCCTGCAAAGACGAAGTGCGAAAAGCTAAGGCTCAAAATGAACTAAGGCTTGCAACCAAAGTCAAAAATAACCAAAAAAGCTTCTCTCAACATGTAAAAAACAAGAAAAAAGTGAAGGAAATGATTGGTCCATCAGTGGGTGAAAGAGGCAAGAAGGTGACAAGCAACAGAGAGAAAGCAGAACTCTTTAACTCGTTTTTTGCATCTGTCTTTACACAAAGGGAAAAAACAGACCAACCTATCAAAAATAGTGCCATAAAAAACAGAATAAAAACACAAGTTAAGATAGGCAAGAAAATGGTAAATGAGCATCAGTCCAGCCTAGACGAGTTCAAATCGCCAGGCCCAGATGGATTACACCCCAAGGTTCTTAAGGAACTGGCTGATGTGATGTCAGAAAAAATGGATCCAGGAAACTACAGACCTATCAGCCTGACCTCAATACCTGGGAAGATCTTGGAAAAGATAAGCAATGAATCAGCAAACACCTAAAGGCAAACAAAGTCATTACCAAAAGTCATTACTATTTATACTAACACTGGAGGTATTGAATAGAAACATCAGACAAGATATAGAAATTAAAGGTCTTGAGATAAAAGATGAAAAATATAAACTACAAGCTTTTGCAGATGACCCTAACCCTAACCCTAAACATATGGAGAAAATAGAAAAATTTGGAGGTGGCAGGATTGAAAATAAACAGAGAAAAAACTAAAGTGCTAACCAAGAATCTAACAGAAAAACAAAAAAAATCATCTAACAAAAAAATATCTTCAAATAGTTAAAAAAAGTCAAATATTTGGGAAATTATCTAACAGCAAGATGTGTAACAATAAAAGAAGATAACTATATAAGACTGCTAAAACAAATAAAATTGGATCTGGAAAAGTGAAAAAACTTACAACTTTCAATGTTGGGGTGAATAGCAACAGTGAAAATGAATGTCTTACCAAAAATACTCTTTTTATTTCAAACGATTCCATAAGACTAGGAAAGGCCTTTTTTTGATGAACTGAATACAACAATACTGAAATTTATCTGGCAAGGAAAAAAAGGTAGAGTTAGACTGAAAATGCTACAAGAAGTGAAAGAAAGTTGAGGATTTGGACTGCCGGACTGGATGTTATACTACCAAGCAACTATTTTTATATGGCTTAAAGAATGGATAATGCTTAGAGACAAAAGACTATTATACCAAGAGGGGCATGACCTACAAATTGGTTGACATGCCTTTCTGTGATATGGGAAGAATAAAATACATAGATACTTTCAAAACTACTTTATAAGAAATGTACCTCTTTTAGAATGGGAAAAAAATAAAAGCAAACATTTATATTAAGATACCTGGATGGCTTTCAACAAAGGAAGCTTTTGCTTACTCAAATTTAATTAATTATGACAAAGTTGTGACTTATAAAAATATTTTGGACAATGAAGTAAAATGGAAAGACAGACAAGATTTACAAGAACAAGGTATTGTTCTATCATGGTGGCCATATCTGCAGATTCAAACGATATATGAAAAAGATGTTAAAACAATGGGATTCTATAAGGAACAGACAGAATTTGATCAGATACTGTTAAAAACAGATGAAAAGTCGATTAAGAAACTCTATAAATTTCTGTTAAATTTAAAAATGGAGGAGGAACAAGTTTAAGAAACGATGATAATATGGGCAAAGAACTTTGGATATAATATAGAATTATATTATAAGACTGGCAAAAGTTATGGGAAAGAAATGTTAAATTAACTAAAGCAGTAGCATATAAAGAAAACTTATATATGCCTTCCAGTTTGTGCACACAGCGCTTGCAGACGTGCGGGAAGAGTCCGATCTTTCTTCCTTGGAGGACTCTGGAAAGGGTCGAAAGTCGCCCTGGAGGGGCGACCACCACGAGGAGGCTCTCCTTGTAATCGCAGAAGGACGGCAGCCCTCCACTTGAATCTGAAGCAGCTCCTTTGGCCTGAAGAAGAGATCGGCCATTAAGCCAAAAGCACTACCTAGCACTAAGAAGCAATCTGGGTGAGACTTTACCTTTCTTATTCCCTTAACCATCTTCCTGTGGGACTTTTCCAAAAATTTCCTCCCCCTCCTTTGAAAGAACAGCAATTGTATACTTGGGAAACAAATTTTTAAATCCTTAAAAGAAATCAAGTGACTAAGCAAAGAAATCAAGCAATCTTATTTGTACTTATTAAAAAGCTTCTATTTTTGTGGGGATCTACTACCCTATTTTCTGTTTAAGCTGTGAATTAAGGAAAAAAAGAATGGACTAATTGCACAAAAGCTTTATATTAATTTTGAAAAAAACTTTTACATCTTATTCTATATGCTATTGATGACATCTTGTGGTGAAACTTGGTATAGCAAGTAAATCTGTTTCCTATTGTGAGAGCTGACTGAATAACAGAGCTGTTCTTGACATTACTTTCAAAGATAAGAGTGGGAACACCTGGCACTATAAACAACTCTTAGGAATTTTGGAGGTGGATAGTCAATGACTCTTATTAAAATAGCCTCCATGGAAGACTTAGCTGTAAACACCAATGAAATGGATGAATATATCCCACCACTTAATTACAAACTGATACTTGACACAATTTTGGCAATAACTGAGCAAATTAAAGCCAAATTGCAAGATAAATCTGACATCTTAAAGCCACCAAATCAAACTTTGACCTTAAATGATGAACTGACAATCCAAAAGCAAACAGAAGTGGAAACTAACATTAAAATAGGAGACTTCAAAGAACAACAAATACAACTTACAGAGAACCTTGAAGTCCAAACTTCAACTTCAACTAAAAAACCTACAACCCAAAAAATAATGGCACCCGAAGAAAGCAACATTAAGAGCGAAGATATTAAAGGCCTTCAAATACAGTACATTGAGGATTCAGCTAATCAAATGATAACCATAACACCTGCTCCTACTTTCTATCTAAGCCAGATGGAATTGGAAGAAGAAAAAGATCAGACTGAACTAATGACAACTATATTACATCAAACATCAAAAACTGAGCTATTAAAGCAACACTTCAATGATTACAAAGGAGACACTTTCTTTGCAAAACTGATATTTGGATGGTCTCCCTGGATCCAAATAAGGGGTGTAGGAAGAAAGGGAGATACACCTGAGAATTTAAAGGCACCAATATGGAAGCCTGACTGGCACAAAAAGAAGGTGAGAGTTAGATTTTAAAAATTAGATTTGTCTCTTTTTGGGGATTTGTAAGGATAGAGCTTAAAAAATTTCTTTGGCTCAGTGGGTTAGAACGCTGAGCTTGTTGATCAGAAGGTCGGCAGTTTGGCAGGTCGAATCCCGAGTGCTGCATAGCAGAGTGAGTGCCTGTTACTCGTCCCAGCTTCTGCCCACCTAGCAGTTCTAAAGCACGTAAAAATGCAAGTAGAAAAATAGGGATCACTACGGTGGGAAGGTAACAGCGTTCCGTGCGCCTTTGGCGTCTAGTCATGCCGGCCACATGACCACGGAGATGTCCTTGGACAAGCGCTGGCACTTCGGCTTTGAAACGGAGATGAGCACTGGCCCCTAGAGTCGGAAACGACTAGCACGCATGTGCGGGGGAACCTTTACCTTTTACCTTATATAGAATTTGGAAAGGTATAACAAAAAATATTGTTCAAATAATTGGTGAATTGTTAAGATGATAAATAGACTTTACTGGTAAAAAATAAGAATGTTTTGAAATGAACAATGTAAGTTTTGTAGACAGGATAATTACTCTTTATTGAAATAGGGAACTGTGGGTTACCCAAAAATTAAGTTTTCTTCTATATATCATAGGCTACTCTAGATAATTTTATTGCAGTTAGGTAAAACTTAAAAACAGGATATTGATATGTATTAGTGAAAATATATTGAAAATTCTTTTAACTGACTAGGTCACATTTAGAAGTGTATTAATTTGATTAATTTGACTATGTTATTACTAAGGGAATCGGAGAGGGAATCCTTGTTGATGCAACCTGAGCTATTTTCAAATAACATGTTATTTGCTACTGTTTATTTTTGATTACCCAACCACCGTATTGCTTCACAAATATTTGAATGTAAATATTAAAAAATTAATAAAACGTACAAAAAAAGAAAATATGTATAATGTTTTACAGATGGCATATGACACTAGTAAGACTAGCAAAAATGTTTAAAAATACTTCAAACAAGTGTTGGAAATGCAAACAAAAACCAGGTACTTACTATCATATCTGGTACGCATGCCCAAAAGCAAAAGGTTTTTGGATAAAAATACATTTATGGTTGGAGAAAATGACTAAAAAACAAATAGACTTTAAGCCAGAATTATTTTTGTTAGGAATAATAGGAGCAAATTATGATAAAGATTGTATATATTTAATTCTACAGGTATTAACTGCTATAATAATGCAATAATAATGCAAACTTCCCTCAACTAGCAACTGAAGCATAAATATGGTTTGAATAAGATTCTAAATATCTTAAATATAAAATCTCTACAGCTTTTCTGCTGATTTTCAGTGCAATTTCAGGCTTTGGCTGCTACTTATTCATGAAATTCTCAATTTTTAAAAAAACGACATTCACATCCACTCACATAAATGTATTGTGTATTTGTCACGGTTCCGATGAGTAAGACAAATCAAACAAATTGCAGACATATTATTTATCTAAAAAGTCTTAGTAATGAAATGAAACATTGGCACTCATAGAGGGATGCCAGAATCTGAAATCTCCTCCCCACAAACCCATCGTAACACACGCACGATCCCCGCCCTTATCTACACGTCATTAATCACATTATCCAATTAGTTTCACGTATAAGGTCTCTCCTCCCATTCTGTATGCGGGCTTATCTTCTCAAAATAGACCTTAGAAAAATTCACTCCCTTTAAGATTCAAAGAGAAGCAGTTTAAACAAAAGGCTGTCTCTTACATTGTCAGTACAAAAACATGTCAATGTTTGCAGCATTGACAGTATTGTTTTCAAAAAGGATTTTTTTCTAAAGATTTAGGTTAATTTTAATTTATAAGTAACAGATTAGAAAATTTTGTCTTTTCCACATTCTTTTCCTTGGTAACTTTCTTACTAGATGATCTAAATCAACATTTCTATTAAAACTTAGTACGTATATTGTACAGATAATTAAAATACAAAATATAGGTGAAGAAGCATGTATGATATTTGACCTCTGAATAAGAATAAGAATGGAAATATTTCACTTTCTGTGGGTGTAGTATATTACCAGTTATATATAGTTATTCTCATTTAAAATTTTACACATTTACACAAGTGGGTGGATTTAGAAAAACCATATTTCACTCTTTCAATTTATGAGGGAAATGATTATAACTTCTATAGTAATCTTGCAGCTATGTATTTTATTTAAGAATTCTCCATGAAGTCTGGACATATTTTCTCATTTTTATGTGAAAATAGTGAAACAATGATTTTAAATATCACATTGTTATATGTTGAATAATCAGAACATTTCTAAGATGTTAAAGAAATGATATAAAATATGCCAGTTCAGTTACAAATTGAAATAAATTATGCCCAAAAAAGCATGTTTTTACTACCCAAATATCAAACTGGTGGAAAATCCTAATTTATCAATTTCACAGTGAAATTGGACATATATTTTTAAAAAGGTCAATATATACAATTGTGAGCTATTTTAATGTAATATATACAACTGTCAGCTATTTCAGGTAGGCCAAAACACTAATTAGACAATGTGCCAATTATAAGAATGTTTCTTTATTGCTATAGAATACATTGACAAAATCTTAAAAGAATCTTGAAATCATGTCAGAATTTTCTTCTGTATTTTCCGATGCCAAACAGATTCAAGCTAGGATTATCTTGAGTTTCTTTCTCATGCTTTCTCCTTTCCCAGGAGTTTTTGAGTTATTGTTTCCTCTCTCTCAACAGTTCATCAAATTTATCTCTGTGCACCTGTACAACACCAGGGAAAG
Source organism: Daboia siamensis (assembly GCA_024449315.1). NCBI lineage: Eukaryota > Metazoa > Chordata > Lepidosauria > Squamata > Viperidae > Daboia > Daboia siamensis. The sequence continues at coordinate 18,578 of JAKJMR010017077.1, forward strand.
GGACATTTGAAAAAAATAAAAAAGAGACAAAAGGAAATAACTTGTAACTTGTTACATTTCTAAAATTACATTGTTTCCTTCCTTCTTTCCTTCCTTCCTTCCTTTCCATTTATTTCAATGAGTGTGGGCAATTTACAATTAAAAAGTTAAAAGCAAAATATATCAGAAAAATATTAGTTTATACATAGAAACTACAACTTCCACATTTATGTGATTAATAAGCAATGAGCTAAGAATCCAGGATATATCTGTTTTCAAGTTTTAAGGGCTGAAGAGTAATACAGATGTTTTTCAGTAGGATGTTTGTGTCTCTACCATCAAAAACTATTACACTATTACATAAAAAGAGGTACCGGTAATCGTTACATGTAGTCTAAAACATTTCCAGATACTTTATCAGAATTCCTTTTTTTGAAAATGGATTTGAAGAAGAAAAGTATGTTCTTGTCTCCAAAAATTAGAGTATTTTACTCTGCATTTCAAAATGTATTTTAAAACATCTATCATTAAGCTTTGATGTTGTTGTTATTGTAATTTGAGACATAAATTGAACCACTCATTCCACAAATTCAGTCTTAAAATGTACTACAGTATTATAAATATCTCTTCTTTAGTTTTCCAGATTACACAGTAAATTTTTCACATGTATAGCTACTCCATTTTTTTCTCATGTTGGTGAAGCCACATTTTTTTACTGGGATATTTGCATTCCAACAGTTTGCATTACTATTTTTAATGAACCTATCTTGAAACATAACGTGCTTTTCCATTGCTTAGCTTCGTTAAGTTTTTTATTTTAAATAGGCTGTACAGCTGCTTAATTTTACTTGAGATATTTTAATTTGGAAAAGGTTCTCAAATATTTATTATACCTTAGCAAAGCCCATAAAAAAAATGAAAAATGTTTGCCTTCAGAATTACAATGTAAGCATAAAGAAGGATTTATGACATGTATAGGCATGTTTCTTACAGTATTATACTGTATACTAGTCGAACTCTTTTAAGTAAGGTAAACATCCTTTGGGTCTATTATGGACCTTTGGGTCCATTATATTACATACAGCTTCACACAGACTCAAAGACATAAAGACTTTGAAAATACTCAGCCTAAAAAAAAGAAAAGGAATATACAATATATTCTTAATGCAGTTCTCCTTAAATCTAATATTGACGAAATATAAATTATAGAAATGGCATGTTCAGATTAAAAAATAACCTATCTGCTTACATCTAAGTAGACATAATTATACAACAAACATCTTCCAATTACATTTTATATCACAAAACTACCATATTTGAATAGGATAAGACTAAATAATAAGAAAAATACTAGAATGCAATAAATCATATCCACTTTATACTAAAAAAAGTTTAAGAAAAATATGCCTCCCAGATTTTAGTAAAATTTATGTATTTTATAAGACAGGAACAAGTTTATTATAGAGGTTTTGGTCACAGAATGAGAAAATGTTTAATAATGAGAGGCAATTTGATCGAGGTCTATCATTGTTTTCCTGGGTTTTTGTTGCTTACCGTAATTCACCGAAGATTTTTTTTGTTGTTGTTAATCTCAAACAATTTTCATGCTACTCAGAAATGTAAGCAATAAATTTAATTACTGATAATGAAACCCTTTTGCATTGTAATTTTTGATTCCTTGGAAACAAGAATATTTGGAAGACAAAAATTTGGAAACAAAAATTTCTAGCATAGTTTAATATTGTTGGGGAAAATCCCTGCAAAGCAGAATGCAAGCTAGAATCTTCTGCCATTTTTCAAATTACAGGACGCCCTCACACATCTCTGGCCAAAGAACTATGTCGAAAAGTTTAATAATTCATGATACAATGTATATTCCCTTTCAAGATTTATTTCTGAAATAAAAACACTGACTTCGACTGAAATGTGTACTATTGAAAAGGGCACAAGGCAGGGTTGCCCGTTATCACCTTTGTTATTTGTTTTAACGTTGGAGATATTATTGATTAAAATACGGAATTCGGAAACAATTAAGGGAATTCAAATAAGAGATCAGGACTATAAATTGAGGGCGTTTGCGGATGATCTGGTTATTACTTTGACACATCCAGAAAATTCTGTTATGGAATTGATGGAGTTAATATCGCAATATGGGAAAGTTTCTGGATTTAAGATTAACATACAAAAAACTAAAATTTTATCCAAAAACATGACAGCATTACAAAAGGTTTCTTTAGAAAGCTTAACTGGATTTGAAATTGTTGAAAGGGTTAAATATTTGGGGGTATATCTAGCACCCTCAAATGTTAAATTATATAAAAATAATTATGAAAAGTTATGGAATAAAGTGCAAAAAGAATTGGATAGTTGGAAAAAATTACAACTATCATTATTGGGAAGAATTTCAGCAGTAAAGATGAATGTTTTGCCAAAATTTTTATTTTTGTTTCAAATGATACCCATTCTCAAAAAGGATTCAAATTTGGAGGAATGGCAGAAGGGTATTAACAAATTTGTTTGGGCAGGGAAAAGGCCACGGGTCAAATTTAAAATCATGCAGGATACACGCGAAAGAGGTGGTCTAAGAATGCCCAATTTTAAATTATATTATGAAGCTGCTGCATTATCAGCTATAAGTGATTGGATCAATCTGACACAGGGGAGACTGTTAAATCTTGAAGGGTATGATTTGTTATTTGGTTGGCATGCATATTTACTGTATGACAAAAAGGTAGATAATGTGTTCAAAATGCATATTTTGAGGTATGCTTTGTTGAGAGTTTGGAAAAAGCACAGACAAAAGTTAAATTATAAGATACCGTTATGGGCAATACCCAAACACACAATAGAGAATATAAATGTTGGATTTAAACATGATGTGACTACATATAAGGAAATTTTGAGCTTGGAGAGGAATGTGTGGTGTTTGAAGTCATATAATCTTTTACGAGAAAAAAAGATTGTACAAACTTGGTTTCAATATGGACAATTACAGGCCAGGTGGAAAGAAGATCAGAAGATTGGTTTTTTGATGGATGATGAAAATTTGGTAAAACAAATTAGAAATCAGGGACCAGCGCATATTAAACGGATATATCTTGCATTGATAGAGATTGACTCAGAAACAGAAATTGTTAAGGATTGTATGATAAAATGGGCACAGAATATTCAGGAAGTTATCACAATGGACACTTGGGAAAAGATTTGGGTGAGAAATGTGAAATTTACGCAAGCTCAAAATCTAAGAGAGAACTTTTATAAAATGTTTTATAGATGGCATTTAGATCCTAGAAAGTTAGCAAGTATGTATCCGAATTACCAGCCCAAATGTTGGAGATGTGGTGGCGAAGATGCAACGTATTTTCATATATGGTGGACTTGCAAAAAGATCAAACCATTTTGGATTAAAATTTGGTGGAATATGCAGAAGATATTCAAGAACAGGATAAAGTTTTGTCCGCAATTGTTTTTACTGGGCATTATTACTGATACTATTGTGTTGGACATTAATTTGATGTTGAACTTAATTACGGCAGCGAGACTCTTAATAGGGCAATATTGGAAGAAGGAAGAACTGCCGACTATAGAGGAATGGACTTTAAAAGTTTCCAACCTGGCGGAAATGGCAAAGATCTCAGCATATTTGAAAGATCATTCTCAACAACGATATATTGTGGAGTGGAAGAAATGGATTGATTACATCCAGAATAAATATGGGACTAAAAAGTTTCATCTAGCATTTGAATAAGTATATTGCTTGTAGTCAATTTATAAGAGCTAAAGTGCAAGAGATTTAATAGTTTATTGTTGTTAGCATATGAGAGTATATGATTGGTTATTTTATTTTTATACCTTGTATGTAGCTCTGGGAAGTCCGGGGGGGGGAGGGGGGAAGGGGAGGGTGAGAGGGTGGGATAGGGTTGGGGAGGGTTGGGGGATGGGATGTAATAATTAAAATGTATTGAAAAACTTTTCAATAAAAAAAAAAAAAAAAAAAAAACACTGACTTCCAAAACAAAAATAATGACCTTCTATGGTTTGGAGGAAGAGAGACCAATTTTTCCTTCTTTCATCTATGCAAATTAAGGCTCTGCTTTTTTATTATCATTTCTGTACTGCATCTTTTCCTTCCCTTTCTAGGAATACTAAGTGTATTTCTCTGCCTGTCCCCAATAAACAGTATCTCAATCCTTGGTTGTATAAACAGAGGCATAGAATAAAAAACATATGAAGTATTAGTACTGCTTTATAAAATCTTAGTAAGCCCACACCTGGGACATTGCATACAGTTTGCTTACCACCTTACAAAAAAGACATTGAGACTTTGGAAAAAGTGTAGAAAAGAGCCACTAGGATGATTAAAGGCTTGGAGACTAAAGCATATGAATAACAGCTGCAGGAATTGGGTATGACTAGTGTACAGAAAAGAAGGACCAGGGGTGACATGATAGTAGTATTCCAGTACTTGAGGGGCTGCCACAAAAAAGAAGTGGTCAACATTTTTTCCCAAACACCAGAAGGCAAGACAAGAAATAATGGATGGAAACTAATCAAGGAGAGAAGCAATCTGGAATTAAGGAGAAACTTAACCAGTGGAACAGTTGCCTTCAAAAGTTGCAGGTGCTTCATCACTGGAGGTTTTTAAGAAGAGACTAGACAGCCACTTTTCTGAAATGGTATAGGCCAGGGATGGAGAACCTATGGCAGATGTGCCACAGGTGGCACGCGGAGCCATCCCTGTGGGCACGTGCGCCATCACCCCAGAAGGAGGTGGGGCCAGGCTCCTCCCCTCCGCCTCTCCACATGTGCCTGTGCTCTCTTTCTCTCACTCTGCACTCTGGAGCAGGGCTAGATGTGAGTCCAGGTAAGCCTGAAGAGCAATTTTGCAGGGGGCCCCCCCATGGCTGATCCGGGCAGCAACCCTAACCCTAACCCTCTGGAGCTCAGATTGAGCCACTGGGGTGCTGCAAAATCGCCCTGTGGCCATGGATTTGTGATCCAGAAGGAAGGCAGGGCAATCTGTGCGGGGGGTGGGGAACAGCCACGGAAGAAAGGGGATTTGTGTGGTGGGTGGGTGGGGAATTGTTGTGGGAGAAAGGGGATCTGTGTGGCAGGTGGGGGAATGGCGGTGGGAGAAAGGAGATCTGTGCAGTGGGGGGAACGGCGGTGGGAGAAAGGGGATCTGTGCAGTGGGTGGGGGAAATTGCAGAAGGAGAAAGGGGATCTGCAGCGGGTGGGGGGAATTGTGGTGGGAAAAGGAGATCTGTGCAGCGGGTAGGGGAACGGCAGCGGGATAAAGGAAATATGTGGGGGGGAATCAGACGGTTTTGGTGTGGCGTGGATCTTTACCTCCTCTCGGCCTCAGCCCTAGTGGCACACTCACCTCCCGCCAAAACATGGCCTGCCTTGCCCGGAAGCCACCACCTGGACGGCCCCCGGGTGGCAGCAAGGAGATGGCTCAGCTTCCCCTTGTCGCTGCTGGCCATCCAGGCTCTGCGGCCCAGTGCCTCCCCTCTCTCCACAGCTCGTAAAGTCGGGGTTGCGCCTTGTGTGTCACAGGTAATGGCTGGTTTCATCATGGTGCAGATCTTTGCCTCCAGCTGAGATGACTCTGGGCAAGGCGGGCAGCACTTCGGCGGGAGGTGAGCGCACCGCCAGGGCTGAGACCGAGAACAGGCACAGATCTCCAGCCATGACCCTGGCCTTATGAACTGTGGGGGGAGGGGATCGCTGGGCCGCAGAACCCGGACAGCCAGCATTGACAAGGGGAAGCCAGGCCATTTCCTTGCCACCACCACCGTGGCCATCCGGGGGTTCTGGGCATGGGTGGCTGTCCATGGGTGGCTGTCCTGCCCTGCTGGGCACCCCTCCACAGCCTCGGTCAGGAAGCCTCCGATGGGGCTCCGTCCTCTGCGCAGAGCAAGGCTGCAGGCCAAGGACCATGTGGTGAAAAGAAGGTTAGAATCGAGGAAGTGGTTGGATTTATCTGCTACATGCATGCCTTATTGGGAGGGGATAATCTGTGCCTCTAAAGGGAAAAAAAGAAAGAAAGAAAAAGCTCCAACTTGGTGGAAGGCAGGAGGGAGAAGCAAATGTGCTGCAGCAAGCTTGTTTCGCAAAAGGCGGCTGCTCCTTTCTGGTTGTTGTTTTTTCCACTCCCTCCGAAGCCATTCGCCCCTTAGGAGAGACCCTCTCTTGGGCTGTGTGGATGCAGCTTGTGATGGAAAAGCTGCAGCTCGAATTTGCAAAACCAGTTCGGCCTTTTCTACCAACTACCAAAGAAGACTCTTTGGGATTTGCTCTTCAGAGAAAATTTCCCAAGTAATTAGTTGCAAGGCAGGGGCGCACAGTGTAAGCAGACACCCTTTGAATGTTTGTGTTGGGAAGGTGAACTGTTTGGGGGTGTGAACAAGTTGGGCTGCCTTTTGTTTGAGGACCAGGATTTTGCAACCTCTTGGTGAGAGAGAAGGCAAAGAGAAGCAAACTTGGCTTCTCAGATCAGACGACAGCTGGAGAGCAAAGGTTGGGGGGAGGTTTTGCCCTCTGGAATGAGTTTTCTGGCACTTTAAGATTTCTCTGAGCCTCCCACGGTACCTTATGGATCAAACTTAGCAGGGAGGTACCTTCACATGGATTTCCCATTCAAAAAGGTAAGTTTGTGCCCATCCCCTTTCTTATCCTAACTTGGCTTGTATAATGGAGTCCATTTGCATTCTGCAGAAGCTTGCAGGGGGTGTGTGTGAGGAGGAGGACACATGTTTGCACTTTGGAGAAAGGGAGAGAGAGAGGAAGGAAGGAAGGAAGGAAGAAAGGAAGGAAGGAAGGAAGGAAGGAAGGAAGGAAGGAAGGAAGGAAG
>JAKJMR010017077.1:25422-65743 GCA_024449315.1 Daboia siamensis
AAGGAAGGAAGGAAGGAAGGAAGGAAGGAAGGAAGGAAGGAAGGAAGGAAGGAAGGAAGGAAGGAGGGAAGGAGATGGGAATGAGAAGGAGGGGAAGGCACGTGATCCTGGGGATGCTGCAACAATCATAAGTGAAAAATGTTCATAAGCCACTTTATTCAGTGCCTTAGTAACTTTGAACAGTCACTAAGGTAACTGTTGTAAGTTGAGGACTACTGTACTTTATCACTTTTTTTCCTTTTTTGGGAGGGGGTGGTCATCAAGTTTTTGACTACTTGCTAGGCGGCTGGAAAAGCCCCGAGCTAGAGTACTCAAGATTGCAGCTGCTTTCTTGCAGGTATTTGGAATGGCATGGGACCCACAGGTTGTGCAAAGTTAAGTGAGGAAGTTGGTTACAGCTTATTAGGAAAGATAAAATAGAAAACCAAGAATGCTTTATTGACCATTCTTCATCCAGATTTTATATCATTTTCATCTGCTAGTACTGCCATTCTGCTCCAGATTTCTGTTATTTTCAGCATCTGGTAAAATGAATGAGTACTTTTCCAACAACCTGTAAAATCCAAGACGCTGGTTCCATTGTGTAATTCCCCCCCCCATACAGTAGTGGCCAAAATTGTGGAAACCTTTTGGGAAAAGTGTACAATAGAAATGCCACCTTTGGTTAAGTTTCCACCAATTTTCCTTCTAATTTCTTTATAACTGTAGCCTTGTTCACTTAATAATTCTATTTTACATCGCTTTCTGGGTGACCAGTCAACCATTACTTTAATTTTATTACATTTTACAAGCTCACTAAATGAAAGAACACAAAAAACACCAACCAACTTGATAGCAATCACATAACACACTGACAAATGTCCTCCTCTCAGCTTCCATACATGACAACAATAATTGAATCCTACTGTGATCTGATTGGCTCATTGTCGAAACAAGATGATGAGCCTCCTGCCAACTGTCCCACCCGCCAGAGACCCCCTGGATCTCCCCCAACCCTGCCCAGCCCCCACAGGCATCTCTCCCCAAGAGCGACATCGGGGTGGCCATGCCCACCCTGGCACGCCCAACCATGCTGCCATGACTACCATAGCCACACCCACTCATTGGCCACGCCCCTGGCACCTGGCGATGCATAAGTAGGTTCTGGGTTGCAGTTTCGGCACTCGGTCTCAAAAAGGCTCGCCACCACTGGTATAGGCAGTGGGGTTTTTTTGTCAGAGAACGCACTGGAACGGTGTTCCGGCAACTTTTTTCGACGGAGTTTGTGGGACTAAAAAACGTTCAGTCAGACCTTCAACTTCTTGTGGAAAAAAAAATCTCGCAAGGAGTTGGAAGGTCTGACTGACCTTTTTTTAGTCCCATAAACTCCATTTCTCTGCAGCAGAAGAGAAACACGCCAGAGCTAGAAAGCAGGTTAGCAAAGAAATGCTTTCAGGAAGAAGGAGGAGCTGCACCAGAAGAGAAGTGGCAGGAAACGAGGCTGTCATTTCCAGAAGGGAGAGGGGAGATGCAGGGTAATACAGTGCAGCAAGCAAGTGCTGTATGTACTCTGTCTGCATCCCCGCACAGAGCCTCTGCGTTCTCAGTTCTTGGAGAGAGGCAGTGAGGGAAGCTTGTCCGCCCAGTCAGGGTGCAAGCCATGGGACAGTTAGTGGAAGACAAGGAGGTGGAATCTGCACCCGGGCAGGTGATCTGTGGGGAGAAGCTTTAAAGAAGCACCTCCAGGGGTGCACAGCAGCAGCGAAGCCATTCACCATCACTCCCCCCTGGCTCTGAAAGGGCAGAGGGAAACAAGGCCTATCCTGCTCATCCTATCCACTTTAGTGTGGCAGTCTGGCTCAGGACGGGATCAAGGAATGGCCTGTGGGGGGGAAAGCGGCTGAGTTCTGGCACCTTTTTTCTTACAAAAAAAGCACTAGGTATAGGGTTTCCTGCTTGAACAGAAGGTTGGAGTAGAAGACACTCCAAGATCCCTTCCAGCTCTCTTCTGATTGAAGTAGAAACTGCAGCTTTACATTTGCTTCTAGAATGTACTGTATTCTAAACTGAAAATGTGCTGAATATTTGAAGTAAAGAAAGCTGGTAAATGTATTACTGTGTCTACCTCACTTTTCAAATTCTTTAAACTATTAGGGAAACAAATAATAGAAAATATATGTTGCTTATGGTACAGCTGAGTTGAATTACTAAGTCAGACACACAATCAAATAAATAACAGCCTAATCAAGGAACTATTAAACTATTAAACACCTCCGTCATTACTAATAGGCCAAGCTAACAGAGAGAAAGCTCCACTGCCTTCTAGTTTCTAGCTGGGTAGCAAAATGTCAGGAAGAAAACAACTAAGCTCAGAGAGCACCAAGTATTCAACATTACAGCAACCATTTTACTAGCATTATTTTTGACAGGATTCCTCAAATATTCTGGCCTATGCCCATTAGAAAGTAAGAGGATATGGAAACTCGCAAAATGGTTTCTATGAATGTAACCAGCCATTATTTGTTCATCTACCAGAACACAAACATTATTTCCCGTTCACCCAGCTTCCCCAAGCATATTCTATCATATTAGCTTACCTCTATTTTTCTAAGGGGTAAACTTCTAAACAGAACACTGCAACAAGCCATTATCATTTTTGTTTTCTAAGTGTACCTGTATAGAACCCAGAGGCTTTACCAAAAATAAAGATGACATGAAGTTGTATATTTGCTTTGCAGCATGCTAATTTGCAATTAAACTTTAGATTAAAATTATTTCACTTTTAAAACAGTTATTTTTAATTATTGAAAATAAGTTTATCTTCTAAAAATATAATACATTGGTAAGATGCCAAAGAGTACACTAATCTCAATAGGTGCAACATTGCAGGCCCAGATTTTAGCGCAAAGTGGATTAATATAATTGAGTAATCCCTGCCACAAAATAGATTGTGAGAAATATTCAGGACTTTTGTGTATTTTGTCCCACAAATCATGTGATAAACATTTAATACATTAGGTTTGTAGTACCGTCAATGTTAGGAAATATACTTGGAGGTATGTCGCTTAAGGTATGTGTGATAGGGAAAAAACATTTTGAAAACTCTGCCAGGCAATAATCAAAATGAAACTGGTTCTGAAGCTCCTTATGAGAATTCCATTCTGCAAGAATTCAGAGCCATGACAGAGGCTGAACTATATTTATGGATGTTCAGATATATCAAGCTTAATCTACTGATTCTTTGAATCTTTTTGAGCAAGATTTCAAAAAGCTTTTCTTGGCTCCCATAGCCAAGACAAATTGGGGAAATAACCTTTAAATGATGTGTCAGGAATCAAACCTAATAAATAGATGCATAAGTCACACTTGTTAAAGTGTACACCAGAAGTTTCACTCAAAAAAAGAGAGGGAGAAAGAGAGAGAGCGAGGGAGGGAGGAAGAGAGGGAAAAGGAGAGAAATAGTGTGTAGAAATGAATAAACTGCATTAGCACCTATAAAAAAGGAGCTCATTTATGAAAGGTCATCAGCTCATTGTGTATCATACACCCAAATTATCGTTAAACAAAGAAACAGACACACTTCTTTCCTTTCTTCTAAAAGAAGGCTAAAAAGAAGGGAAGAGAAACAGGAAAGAAAAGAGGAATGGGAAACAAAACTGGATCAAAATCAGATCGAGGGAAGGAAAGCAAACTGAAGCCCTGGTTAGGCATTACAAAAAGAAATAAATTCACTGGAAAGAAACAACTTTCAAGTAACAGCTACTCCTCTGACTAATTCATAATGGCATCTACACTTTCCAACTGCAGGATCTGTGATCATTTGGCAGCGTCTTTTTATTCCTTTGTTTTCAAAACCTTTTTCTTTGATTAGCATTGAATATAAAACCACATGAATTCTCAGGGAGAAAAACCGTGACTTCCTATGGGGTAATACTGTATTTTAAAAAATTGACTCTTCCTTTGAAATTAAGTAAGAATAATTAATGTTACCTTGTCTTAGGAAAAGTCCACAATATTGCACATGGACTCTTTAACTTGTTCTTTCATTTCAAACGTCAATGAAAGTTAATACATTTTAGCTATTACTTGTTCATTTGTACATTGTTCAATTCAAATTTGGCCTTATGTTGTTCAATTTCAGTTATTTTTCTATGTACCTTAAATCTTTGTTTTAAGTCTATATAAGAACTGAAACTATTGGAAATATTGAAAACTAAATCCCTCTGCACTCAATTGTTCTCTTGATTTCATTTTAAATTCTCATGTTCCTGTACTAACAAATCTGGATATGTTAACAATTTGACTTTGCCTGCTGTTTCTTTTATATAAAATGTGTTTTATATTGAAACTATAAAAGTATTTTCAGGCACAATCTGAGTTTATATCTATTCCATATTCTTAATGTGACACTTCTATGGTAGTGGTTTTGAAAATCCACATTAAATTTAACTTTATTGTACCATTAAAAAACCATTTCACCCTCAGGTTATATTCTTTCAGTGGTTATATTCTTCTTATTCTAATATTCTTTTATTTCTCAAGAGTATCTACTTTTTCATCCAAATTAAACAGCAGGCTGCAAAAAACAATCTAATGTCAAAAAGGTACATTTCTTGAAAAGTAAGTGATATAGCTGGTGTCAAAATTTGTAAGTGATTTTTCTTTTAATAAAACATAGTTATTTTCTCTATTGTACACTTTCATTTGTACAATATATTAAAATACTCATTTTGTCATGACCATTTCTTTTCACCTACATCTATCTCATATTGAAATCTGGTGTGGCAATATTAGCTTTTAATGGGTTTTATCAACCATATTCCAATAGAACAGTTTGAGGAGAAATAAGAGAACAGATATATTGCCATGCTTTGTTTCCTTTAATCATCTTACACAAATTCTGAAAGATGCATCTTGAAGTCTTAAGTATTTAAGGGAATTTGGACACAACATTTACTCTGGTCTTTCCTGTCTCCTAAATGTGTGCTATCCACTCATCATGAAATCAGTAGAAATTCTGCCTCTGTTTCAGGTCACTATTATTCATTTGACTCCATTCAAAGTAATGAATAATGAAACATAACAAATTTCATCAATTTAGACTGCCTTCTCAGAACAGTATTCAAAACTATTTAATACCACTGTAGTTGAAAATAAATTTAAACTTTTATTTACATAGTCTGGAGATGAAATGAATGACAACTTGTGCGCAACTGGTAAAAAGATATATTGCTAGGAAACATCGGTATCATGGCTAGGTAGAAATGAAGAAAGAATTGTAATGCAGATATAATGTTATATATATTGTGACACCTTCCTTTCGCTTACTCATCCATATATTGCTTCTCCATCTTAAATCTCAGTTTTGTAAAATAGAGGACAGTCTCTACAGATGAAAAATGCAGTTTATTATGTTTGAAATTATTTTTGGCAGCCAAGTACTTCAGAGACGTAGGGCTAATCTAAATGTTACCAGTTTGGTTTGCACTCTGTAAGAGATTGCTGTAAGAAAATGAAGAAGTGCCCTTGGACTGTTTTAAAGAATCCTATAGGGGAATTATATGTATTTTTCAATCCTATAATCCTAATTTTATATTCATTATAAACAACTTTGCATCCATATACTACTATTTTCTGCCAATATTTCAAAGTCTACATGGACCATTCCTGAGGATAGTAAAGAGTTTATCAAAAATACCAGCAATATTCTGCACCTGATGGGGTGGACATTATGAGAGACATCCTTCAGGAACTTGTTTTTTCAGTCATCTGGACTTCTCTAACTTCCAACATGTCTAATAAATTGACAATCACTTTAATAATGTAGAGAACAAATGTCACCAGAAGCAGGTTCCATTTACATTCTTACCAGGCCATTGTGTTCCTAGATCTAAACTTGTGATTCCATTATATAAAGTTAAAATTTACCTAATTGAAAACCAATGTTTTAATGTTGAGTTTTAACACACTATAGTATTTCTTTTGGCACCTGTTTGGTTCCTGCTCAGATGTTTTATAGATATATTCAGATTAAATATATAAATTAAACAAACAGTGTTGTTAAATCATTATTGGCCAAAAATGTCTAAGTGGGAATATGAAACAAGAGCTTTTCACTTCTCATTCCACACATTAACCTAACACCATACAAATAATTGCAGTAGGAATAATGAAAAATATCTAGTAATGAAAAAGGATGAAAATAAGTATATCATGGTGTTCATGGAATTTTTTTTCCTCTCTAAAGTAAGCACAACGGATTTCAGTATGGAAACGAAGAATGTAGTCTAGCAGCTATTGCTAAAGAAACTCCATCTTTGAGTCTGATTGGTAAAGGAAAGCTATCATTTTCTCTTGTATTTCATATTTCATGACAATATTTCATAAAATCATGAGTTTTTATCTAGCTCTGATATATCTTCAAAGTGAAGAAATGTGAGCAAAATAATTTGGAAGCTGCCATTTGGGTCATCATTTCCAATTCATTGCACAGTAATGAAATTCTGACAAATCTCTGTGCAGTATCTGATTGAATACCATGTGATATTATATATCTGAATAATGATATAAAATTTCTTCACAGTGAAGAGGCATACTAATAAGATCATCCTTCCAATGAATAAAAACACCATTATAACTATATTTTATTTTTAAAAACCCATACTGCTACATCCATCTCTTGTCTTTTTACAGTTCTGACACAGAATACAAAATAAATGAGGAAGCAAGAAGAGGGAACTATGAAATATTGATCTCATTCCTACACACTGAGCAATCATTTCATTGATGAATTGATTTCAAACCTCCAAGATTAGTTCATAGATTATTGCAGAAGTGATTATTGTAAATCTGATGTCCAAAAACTGCCACACCAAAGTAATGATGTCTTACTCTACTATACAAATGATGCCATCTCAAGTCAGTGTTCTTCCTACTATCAGGAAACAACTGCAGAGAGCAGGGAGGTAGCTGCATTATTTAAGTAAAAAAGGAAGTTTTTGTACAATTACATAAAACAGACATGTCAAACTCGCGACGTCATGTGACATCGTGCAACATATTGGAGCCTTTTCTCCATTGCTGGCAATGGGGTGGGCGCGGCTTTTGGATAACGCATCCGGCCCACTGGCCAGCAGTTTGACACCCCTAACATAAAAGAAAGTCAATTAACTAATTTTAAGCAGCTGTCAAGAATGACAAAGTTACTTACATTTAAGGCACTGTTCTCTGGTTTCTTACAGGACTCTGTAGTATCATTCTTCTTGATCAAAATCCTTATTTTATCATCAAGTTCTACACTGTCACATCTGGGTTCAGAAGAGAAAAAAAATTATGCCCTATTTTCTAAAGCCAACAAATATATGTATATAAGTTAATTCAACTTTTTATTAAATTAAGGATATTTTTAAGCATATTCTAAGAGTTTCCCCAAAAATTATTCTGTTAGGACTTGTTAATTAATTACTATTTTATAAAATATATATTGCGCAAACACTTTGAAAAAAAGAAGCTACATTAGTTGATAATATAAATGTGTTGATCTAGTAAGCTTAAACATCTCCAGCTTGGAACATAAAACATAGTTCTCATATGTACTGTATAGCTGCAACAGTGCTTTGTGGCCACATGTGAAAAGTTCTTTAAATTTAAACCTCTTTGTTTTCAATGAAATATATACAGGGCTTTTCAACCTTTTCACCCATTGTACCACATTTAGGATAAGGCAATGTCCGAGTACCACCAGTCGCCCAGCAAGGTGTCGAAAACTTGACCAAAAAAAAAAAGGAAAAAAATGATAAAGTACAGGTAGTCCTCAACTTACAACAATTTGCTTAGTGACTGTTTGAAGTTATGACGGCACTGAAAAAAGTGACTTATGACCATTTTCCACACTTATGACTGCTGCAGCATCCCCAGGGTCATGTGATTTAGATTTGGATGCTTGGCAACTGATTCATATTTATGATGGTCACAGTGTCCCAGGGTCATGTGATCACCTTTTGCAACTTTTTGACAAACAAAGTCAATGACCGGGGGGGGGGGCAGCTCATCACTCAGGTTGCAGGGTGCCTGTCTGGGGGGAATCCATGGGTCTCTGGTGGAGGGGGGGTTGACTGGGGTGGGTGCCCTCCTTCCTCCCTCTCTCCCATTGTCCCTTCCTTCTTTCCTACCTTTATTTCCTCCTTCTTTGTCCCTTCCTCCTTCCCTCCCTCCCTTCCATTCTCCCACCCTCAGGTTGCAGGGTGCCTGTGTGTGGGGGGGAATCCATGGGTTACTGGAACGGTTGCTGGAACTGGGTATGTCTAGTCCAGAGGTCAGCAACCTGAAACACTGAAAGAGCCACTTGCACACGTTGCCCTCACAAAAGAAAATACTGGGAGCCGCAAAATGTGCAAAAGAGTTTCTACTGTGGATAATAGCACAGATATATCCCACTGATAAAAAAAGTTGGCAATTTTAGAATAATAGTCCAAAAGTGAAACCCAAATATGCTCTACATATCCCTACTGTGGGCCTGGCAATTACTTATTTGATAAAGCTTCTCTGTCTTCAGTAGATATTTAACTGATATGCAATCGAATTCATGCTTCACCTATATGTTCCTTGTCTCCTTAAACACATCAGTGTTTTTTTTTCTCTTAATAAAAATCTAGCTTGAAAAATAAAATACAGGTAATCCTCAATTTACAACAGTTTATTTAGTGACCGTTCAAAGTTATAACAGCATGGAAAAAGTGACTCATGGCAGTTTTTCATGCTTATGACCGTTGCAGCATTTATTTATTTATTTAATTAGTTTTCTATACAGCCCTATTCCCGAAGGACTCAGGGCGGTTTACAGGGCAATATTTAAAAGACAATATAAATTAAGGTAAAAATAGAATTAAAAAGAATTAAACTAATAATAGCCCAACAATAAAACAATGTTAAAACTTAAAACTAAAAACCCCCTCAGTCCAGGCCAGATAGATCGAAAAGCCAGGTTTTCAGGTCCCGGCAAAACGAGCGCAAGTCGGGGCAGTCCAGAGTTCCACAGGTAAATCATTCCAAAGGGCAGGCGCGCCCACAGAGAATGCCCTATGGGAGCGCACAGGACGATGGGAAGTTGATGCCGGCAGCAGGTGTTCCCTTAGATAGTCTGGACCCAAGCCATTTAGGGCTTTATAGGTCATCACCAGCACCTTGAATCTCACCCAGAGGGCAACTGGAAGCCAATGCAATTTGCGGAGAAGAGGTGTTACACGGGAGTATTGGGAGACTCCCATCACAACTCGCGCGGCCACATTCTGCACTAGCTGAAGCCTCCAAGTGGTCCTCAAGGGCAGCCCCATGTAGAGAGCGTTGCAGTAGTCTAACCGGGAGGTCACGAGCGCATGAGTGACTGTGCGTAGGGCATCTCGGTCCAAATAGGGGCACAACTGGTGCACTAGGCGAACCTGGGCAAAAGCCCCCCTGGTCACGGCTCCTATATGATCTTCCAAACTGAGCCGTGAATCCAGGAGAACACCCAAGTTGCGAACCCTATCAACGGGGGGTAACACCTCACCCCCCCATAGTTAACGATGGACAAAACTGGTTCTCCCGAGATGCCGGTATGCACAGCCACTCAGTCTTGGCGGGATTGAGTCGAAGCCTGTTTCTCCCCATCCAAACCCGGACCGCCTCCAGGCAACGGGACACCACATCGAGGGCATCACTGGGTTGGTTCGGGTGGAAAGAAAAAGCTGGGTATCATCAGCATACTGATGATACCCCACCCTGAAACCATGAATGAGCTCACCCAGCGGCTTCATATAGATGTTGAACAGGAGGGAGAAAGAACCAATCCCTGAGGAACTCCACAAACAAGAGGCCTCAGGGCGGACCTCTGCCCTCCCGTCAACACTGACTCCAAGCGGCCCAGGAGGTAGGAGGAGAACCACTGTAAAACAGTGCCCCCCACTCCCATCCCCCTGAGACGCCGCAGTAGGATACCATGGTCGATGGTATCAAAAGCCGCTGAGAGATCTAACAGGACTAGGACAGAGGAACATCCCCTGTCCCGAGCCCACCAGAGATCATTCACCAGTGCGACCAATGCCGTCTCCGTGCTGTACCCGGGCCTGAAGCCCGATTGGTACGGGTCTAGTTAATCAGTTTCCACCAGGAACAAAGGAAGCTGATGCACCACCACGCTGTCAACAACCTTCACTAAAAAGCGAAGGTTGGAGACCGGACAATAGTTATTTAAAATAGCCGGGTCCAGAGCAGGCTTCCTGAGAAGGAGCCTCACCACCGCCTCTTTCAAGGCAGTAGGGAAGGTACCCTCTCTCAAAGAAGCAGTTATTACTGCCTGGAACCAGCCTCGTGTCTCCTCCCGAGCTGAATACACCAGCTAGGAGGGGCACGGGTCCAATAAACACGTGGTGGAGCTCAGTCTCCTCATGGTCCTGTTCACCTCATCCGGGGACACAGGATTGAATTCGCTCCAAATGACATTCTCAAGACC
Source organism: Daboia siamensis (assembly GCA_024449315.1). Taxonomy (NCBI): domain Eukaryota; kingdom Metazoa; phylum Chordata; class Lepidosauria; order Squamata; family Viperidae; genus Daboia; species Daboia siamensis. Next base: position 35,891 of record JAKJMR010017077.1, read on the forward strand.
GCTTGTTTCCTCCCCATCAGTCTCTGCCCAGTCAGAGTCCAGACCAGCTCGAATCTGAGCGATTTTGTCTGCAAGATGATGGCTAAACTCCTTCGCCTACCCCTGCAAGAGCTCCTCCCTCACCTCCCGATTAAGGAGGGAGCGAATCACCCTAAACAGGGCAGCCGGGCGATTATCTGTGGACGCGATGAGGGCAGCGAAGTAATTAGACTTTGCCATCCTCATTGCCGCGAGGTAAGACCTTGTAGCAGCTCTCAACCGCAATCGGTCAGATTCGGATCGGCTGGATCTCCAACAGCTCTCCAGACCCCGTCTCCGATGCTTCATCTTGCAGAGCTCCACAGAAAACCATGGAGCCATCCCCATGGTCATGTGATTAAAATTCAGACACTGTGGGAACTGACTCATATTTATGACAGTTGCAGCGTCTCAGGTCATGCAGACCCCTTTTGCTACCTTCTGACAAGCAAAGTCAATGGGAAAGCCAGATTCATTTAACAACCATGTTAGTAACTTAACAACGGGAGTGATTTACTTAACAGTGGCAAGAAAAGTCATAAAATAGGGCAAAACTGACTTAACAATTATCTCACTTAAAACACAAATTTTGGAGTAAATTGTGATTGTAAGTTGAGGGAATTTTTATCAAAGGGAATTTGGGAAAAAAGTACAGCGCTATTGTCTTTCTGTTACTGTAGTCCAGCTTTATCCAATGTGATAACCTACACATATATTTGATTGACAGCTCCCATAATTTCCAGTTAATAAGTTCTTAACGTTTATTGATAGCACCAGGTTCCAAAGGCATCTGAACATGTATTCAGAGAGGGAAAATAAATTGAATTTGAATTGAACTGAATTTATTGAATTTATATACCACCCTTTCCCGAAGGACTCAGGGCGGTGTACAGGGTACTTAAAACATTGATACAAAAATTAAAAACAATTAAAAGAATTAAAATTTAATCCCTGAAAAAATATAAAAACCCCAATTAAAAACTCTCAGCCTGGACTGGAAAGCTTGAAGAGCCAGGTCTTCAGGTCCCGGCGAAATGAACAAAGGTCAGGGGCGGTCCTAAGCTCCGCGGGTAGCTGGTTCCAGAGGGCAAGCGCACCCACAGAGAAGGCCCTCCCCCTGGGTGTTACCCACCGGCAATCTTTAACCAGCGGCACGCTGAGAAGGCCCTCCCTGTGGGAGCGCACTAGACGAAGGGAACTTGATGCCGGCAGCAGGTGTTCCCTCAGATAACTCCACCACAAAAAAACAATTTGCATTGTCTAACTCTTGTTTGCATCAGCTAATATAGCACCTGGCTGATCTGAGAAGGTAAGGGTCAGCCCTATTTAGTGTTTTAATGGGAAGTATTCTGGAATTCTTATGACTATTCACTAAAATGGGATTAAAAAAAAATGAAATGCTGGCAAATATGCACTGAAGACAGCAACAGCAAACAAAATGTTTCTAAGAAACTGCATGGATGCAGTCACTAATTAGATGGAGCTTTTTTTGAGGCTGTATTCAAAAATGTGCATAGGTTGCTATGAAAATAATAATTCTTTCTTCTTTAGAAAAGGGTGCTATGGCATAAATTAGGTAGGAAAGAAAAACACCACTTTCATTCCATTCTAATTCAATCAGCTAATAGCTGGCAGCTATATGTCTGTAAAATGGCACATCTGGCAAACTAAACATTTTAAAATGTGGATAGAAACAATTGTTTCCTAAAAGCTTTTCCTTTTTTTTTTTTTTTTTTTTGGACCATAGAAATAACAAAGCCAAAACAAAAATAGGAAGTAATACTTAGCATGGAAATCTCTGGTTTGGGGAAAAAAAATAGAATGCCTCAATAATGAACAAAATCTGCATTTGTATCTGCTCAATTATAATAAAAGGGTAAATGCTTAAAATCAAGGCAACATTTGGTGTCCCCAAAAATCTTGAAAAAGTTTTGAACAATCTACTCAATAATCAGAAATGACATTTTAGCACAAGTATTCTATCTCAAATAGGTGGTAAATATAAGGCAACTAAAAAATAATATTTTTTACTTTTCTTTCAGTCACCAAATTCATTATATAGCAGCTACTACATCATCTTTTTTTCTACTCAAGAGATAGCTAATGTTATTAAGAGTTGGGATATATTCAGAAAAAAAATTCTTTTGCCAAATTATTGCCAATTATTTTGTAGCTTTTTTTAAAAAAAAGAATCTTTCTGTAATTTTAATACTGTAACTTTGTTTTATTTTAAGGCTTCTCAAACACTACCTTTTTAGAAGACAAAATGAGCATTTTATAGCTACTATATAGTTGCAAACATTTTCATTGAAGCCACCTGTTTGAGAAGGTTATGTGGGGAGAGTTGCATCAGAACACTATATGGCAGGATGAGAACCCACTGTATAGTATCCAGCAAGCAAACAACTGGAGAGCAGGTTCCTACATGAACAGTTAAGTTAGAATGGGTACTCACAAGCGTTTATCACAAGATACTTGCACAACATGCAGGGGAGAAAGGAAGAAAGAAGGCACAAAACCAACTATATACCCTGTTATTAATAAAAACATTTTGGAAACAGTAGAATGCAACTTCCAAGATCTGCAACTGGGCATCGCCCTCTGCCCAGAAGCTACCATATGAGGACAAATCATGCACTACAAAGATTGTTTGGAAGTGAGAGAAACTTCTAATGTAATTTACCAGAATCCCTGCATGGATTGTCCTTGTGATTCTAGGACAGAAAGAGAGGAAGCTAACCACAGAGCAAATGGTTAGATGAGCATACCCAAACTTATTGGCAGCCTCACATTGCTATGAACAAGGACATACATTCAATTTCACAATTACTAAGATTATTGGCCAAGCAGGGACAAAAACAGCCAGAGAAATGATTCAACCCTGGAACATAGTAATATCAGCTGCCTGCAATTAGTGCAGGTTCGCATCCCACCAGGCTCAAGGTTGACTAGCCTTCCATCCTTCCGAGGTAGATAAAATGAGGACCCAGATTGTTGGGGGCAATAAGCTGACTTTGTAATAATGCCGCCTGAGGGGGGGGGAGCCGTAATAAACAGGCCTATACATAGAATGAAGGCTATTGCTAAGCACGTTGATTTGTGCTTTAAATTGTAAGCCGCCCTGAGTCTTCGGAGAAGGGCGGGATATAAATGGGATTTTAAAAAAAAACATAGGCCCTTGTCAGTCAACTAGTGATTTATCACTAGTTTAGGAACTGAGGGCACAGAGGCACAAGGAAACAACAATCAATGACCTAATAGCTGGCCATCAACACCCCAATTAGCCTTTAAAAGCCACCTACAACCAGGCACCATTTAAATATTACACATAGTACTGTCCAGTGCACACATTCCGGAGAGAGAGAAGTTCCCTGGGGATGGGCTCCAGCATGAGTCTAAAAGCTTGGAAGAATAAATCTCTAGTCCCAGTAACCAAGTCAGCTTGGATCCTTCAATATTCTCCTGGATCTGGAACACATATGTTTGCCTTCATTCACAATAAAATCAGTTTTTTAGCACTGGCATAACTTTGAACAATTGCAATATAGGGCACCTGTGTAGGATGTGCAATCTCTAAGCACCTTTTGATATCAATTACCATGTTATGTTCAAAGACAGGTTGTATAGATGAAAACATAGTTGTCAACCTTGCAAGACCTGGCTGAAGCCATTTTCCTTGTTTCTGGTTGCCACAAGGGGGGGGGGGGGGGGGAAATGTGACATTTTCTATTAGACTAAACATTTTCCTATTCCATGAGAACCAAGATCATTTCTGTTTCCCACAGCTGGGGAGGATATTTTAAGTATTAGAAATGCCACCTGGGTGTGTTATTGGGGAACATAGTTGATTGCATAGCCAGAGGGGTGGATCTGTGACATTGTATTACTGTTGCTTTTGGGAGGGGATTTTAATCTTGGTTTCACTTTTGACCATGCTGATGACATGTATCCAATAAACATGTTCTCTGAGGAAACCTCAAGCCTCAGAGTTCTGTTTTATTCGGCCTCATCTATCAGACAATAGTTATATCCACATCTATCTATTGATATTATGTGAATCAAATCAGAGTGACTGTGAAACAGCCTACACATTATGACAGATGGAGATCAGTAACTGAGGCTGAATCTTAGTGTTCAGTCTGCCTGATATGATTGTACTCAAACTTCAGCAACTTGATCCAACATGATCATTATAAAGCCAAATAACCTAATAACTCACAGCATTTACTATATTTTGCTGGGCCTCCAAGTAAAACTTCTGCTGTAGTACTAGCCCTGTTCAGCAATGCATGGTCTGTATTTGCAGCACTAGCTAAAGTTAGATTAATACTATACATAGCAAAAGAAAGAGAATATGAGGTCCTGGAGACTATGAGTGTTTGTCTGCTCAGCCTCAGACAATATCCCTGACCTAACTGAAGCCTGATCCAGAGGTAAGTTCCAGTGAATTCATTGGTAATTACTTTCAGGAAAGCTTAGATTGGAATGGATTCCATATTAGATAAGCAGCATGAATGATTTGTCTTTCTAGTATTTGTATTTCATCCTTTTCATTCACAATGACTGCAGCTAGACAGACCGTAGGTAATAAATGGGCAACAGAATGTAATACCTTTCAGAATCAGAGGACTGGCTGATATGCATATCAACACATTTCTTCTTCAAGCTTTCACCTCTGGTTTTAACCTGCCAGTTGTCTTCCTAGAAGAGAAGAAATTAAAAATAAATTCTGCTGCTATGGAACAAAGGTCATTTTATTTTCCTCTTAGGGTCTTTTTAACCAGTCAAGTCTTAATAAAATTTCTAAACACCACAAGGGAAGCAGCCATGTTGATAAAAAGTCATTGGAATTCACTAAAGTAATGGTCCTTTTATAAATAACTATAGTACTGATCATGAACAAGCCTGATCCAGGTCCTTAAGAAATGGAGTTAACAAGAGCTGCTTAGTGAATATTCTGTAGTTCTACATCATGAATCTATGGCATAAAGCAAGACTGGCCCTTATGGAATCCCAACTGTACTTAAATGTAGGATGTGTGTTTGTGTGTGTGTGTGTGTGTGTAATTAATTAAATTTTTATAATTGGTAGTTTTCCAAAGTATTTTAAATGCCAGGAACCCTGACAGAAATATTAAGAAGCAAATAATTGTTTTGAAAATCTATATTTTGGCCTAAAATAATTTCATGCCTCTGAGCCATACTCATATCTTGGGAGACTAATTTTGCATACTCATCTAATTTCTGAATAACGGTGTCTTGTTTCATATTTATCATCTATAGCAAACAAATGTTTTAAAGCATATTAAAGCAAATCAGGTGACATTTTCACCTTCACAACAACGTTTTGAAAATATAAAAGGGAGTAAGTGTGTTATCAGTTTACTTTCCATACTTCAGACTCATTATAGAAAACTTTTTCCTACAAGAATAAACTCTTGCATCATAATTTAGAATTATATAATTATAATAATTAGTGTTAACAAGCTGTGCAGCAGAAGAGTTTAAATAATTATAAGACATATGCTTATAATTTTGCTTTAGCACTATTTCATAAATTTCAGTCTGTTTTGTCCTATAATGTTACATTAAAATATTAATAGTAGTATATCTAAATATATATTTGTAATGATAATTGTGTAGAAAAAGCAAAGACCAAATTTAAAAGACCTAATTTAAGCTAATACTTAATATCCACAAACTGTAAAATCCACAAAGTTAGATTTGAGCTAACTTATGATTCTGACAATTATAAATAAAAAGTAATTATCTTGGTTATCTTCCTCACTCTAAGGAAGCTCTTTTTGATTCCAGCACACTGACAGCATTTTCAAATGTAAATTTATGTTTTGGGCTTAAATTTAGAAATGTATCCACTACCACACATAGTTTACAATGCTTACGATGCTAAACAAAATGAAATTAAAATTTGAGATTCTGTTTAATTAAATTGATCAGTTCCCAAAAGGTTGAATGCATTTCATTCTGTGTTGTACTCATTTATACCCCAACTTTTCATTCAGACAGACAAAGATATTTTCTTCTCTAGGATTGCAGCATCATTGTATAAGGCAGATACTGGAGAGCCATATACTCGGAGTGCTATATTTTGGACTCTTTAGCTTGAGACAAGCAAAACCCTAATTAACTTTTCTCAATTACCCAAGTTTGTTAGTAAGTCGTATTTGATTTGTTGGCTTATTAGATTTATTGAATTTATTTTTTTAAATATCACAATATAATCTGTATGTATTTTAGTGTACATTTGTATAATGTCTGTCTACAATTCTGTCTTAACATACACATTTTCTGCAAATAGTTTTCCTTAATACAATCAGTTTCAGGACATTTTTTCATGACCGCTTGTACAGTACTTTTGAAGCTACTTTTGAAGCTACAGTACATTATTTTTGTTATTAGTGAAATTGCACTACAAAATTAATAAAAATTAACCATCTTTGCATCTAAATAAAGGTTTTGGCTAATTCATCAAATAAAAGAAATAAAGAACAGCTGCAGTACTCACCATTATCTAAATGCAGTTTGTGCTCCTTAGATAATTGTAGCCCTTATCATAAATCTTTCAAAAGGTCATGTTCAGGGAAATCCAGTTTTAAAATATTCACTGAAAAAAAGCTGCTTAATCATATCACACAGAATCACAACCTACGTAGCTTAAATAGAAAGTATTCAAAGTGAAAGAGCACAGAAAGGATTCCCTCACATTCTTCAAGGTAATAGATCGTGGAAAATAAACAAAATATTTCTTCCCCCTCATCTGAAGGGAACTTCGTGGGTGAAATAAATGTCCTTTGTGGTGGAAAATGGGTTGATCAAGAAGAACAGTCCACCCGAATAGGGCCTTAAAGTAGTGTATAGTGTTTACAGTAAAATTGAGTAAGTTATCTAATCATTTCAAGAAATGTACGTGATGCTTTGTTTTAAAAGATTAGCGATTTCCATAAATGTTGAATTCTTTCTTTCAGTCACATAGCTCTTTTAAACATGAATTATTTTTGTTTCCACAAGTATCATGAAATAACATTTATTTTTTATATATTATAGTAGATACCAGCCTCTTCCTTGAGAATGGTTTCTTTTTCTTTTTTAATTTTACAAAAATATGACTTTACAGTGCTTGTTAATAACCATGGCTTTGATTTATATTAGGGCTGCTAGGAAAGACCTTATTTACATTCACCAACACTTTTTTAAATCAAATGGCTTTCCTAATAGATCCACCAGAAGCAGTTATTAATGAGATATAAAGCCTCTTCCTTTTCTTCAGTGAATGGTAGACTTCTGTAAGATGTTATAAAATAGAGCCCCAAAATTATTAGTCATAATTTTAATAATAGTGAATTATTCAACAATCTAATACACTTATTAGTGTGAAAAAACTAAAGATGTAAAAACCTTGCTTTTGAAATCAGTAAAAATTAAACGATGAACTCTGGGATATAAGCCAAAAGTCTTCTTTATTGCTGAGCTTTCATCAACTAGCTGTTGACATCATCAGAGCAAGGGCTGAATGATAAGGGAGCCAGTACATACGCTTATATGACCGTTATAATGGACAAGGTGTGGAATGTAAGTATGGTATGCTCATGACACGCTCACTCGCATATAACCATGGCGGTTCTGGCTTCACTGCAAAAGCCGGTCTGTGATTGAGATTCAGAAGTCGCACCTATCAGCTGTTTGGCGCGTAAGCCTTGTCGCGCCACACACAGTTGTGCGCTGACTGGTAGGTTCTTTGCGATGTCGAGTCAGGAAGGTCGTCTCGTTCCCTCACACGCTGTCGTGGTTTTTGTATCAATAGGAAGGTAAATTAGAATAAATTGAATATAATTGAATCAGATAAATGATTATGAGGGAATCCTTGTACTATAAGTAAAATAATGCCAATGGGCATATAGTAAGAAGCCATTTCATTTCAGGGAAAGCGATAATACTCCAATGTTTCCTTTGTAAGTTTCAGTAAATAGATAGGTCTCCTGGAAAAGCCCTGACCTTCAAACCCTTTCATAGAACTTTGAAGACTTGGATGATTACCAGGTATTTAGTCCAGGAGCTTAGGCTAACCTGTTGGTTATGTATTTTTATTATTGGAATGTGTTATTTACCTAAACTGCTATGCATTATTTTTAATTGTTGGGTTTCTATTTGCATTTGCTTTGCATGTTATCCAAAGTCACTGTTGTGAGGTATGGATATAATTTCAATCATTCAATCAATCAATGCAAGTTATTTCACCAAAGATTCTAGAATAATCGCATGCATTCAGTCTTACATAGATGCCCATCTACAGACATAGTTATTGGAAGAAAATTAGTACTTTCTAAATAGTGTTCTGGCCTGTTTTTATTATACTGGGGAATGGACATTTGAATTATTCTTAATCTGGATGTTTTTAGGAAAACCACCCATTATTTAGTCTATTATTTAGTGTATAATGAGAAGATGACAGAAGAGAAATAACATATCCACACAATCAGTGTAATTATATATAAAACTTTTACAGCAGGCTGTGGCCTCATAACTGCATGTCCAATTCAGCTATCCTTATGATTTCCTCTGGTGTAGAACTTCTAGGGCAGGGCTCCCCAACCTGTGTGCCGCAGGTCATTACTGGGCTGTGGTCTCTTGGCCACCAGGCTGTGTGAAGGGTTCACCAGTGCATACACATGTATGCATGCACTCACTTTCTACACTCACGCTAGAGCCACTGTGAGCATCCCTCAGCGCTAGCACCGCCCCAAGCATCCTGCCAGCACTAGAACCAGCCAGCCCCAAGTGTCCTGCTGGCACTAGTGCCAGCCTGAGCATCCCGCTGGAATTAGCATTACCCACCCCAAAGATCCCGCCAGCGCTAGCACCGTGCCATGCCAAGCGCCCCATCAGCGCTAGTACCCCCCCAAACATCCCACCAGCACTTGCAATCACATGGCCCCATTTGCATGTCCGCAGGCACTCGCACATGGCCCATTTGTGCATGCGCACATGCACATAACAGTGCCTGCCTCCCTTTCGGGCCACCAAACCAAAAGGATTGGGGACCTCTGTTCTAGGAAATCAGACAATGCATGTTGTGTGCAAGCTTGCACAATAATTTTAGTAGTTTGCATATCAGCATTGTAATCACATCAAGGGGGATTTTACCATTCCCACTGATACAGGGCAGAAGCACTTTTTCCAGTATCACACCTAATTCTGTTCAATTTCAACCAGACAGACTAGGCAGATCAAAACCGGATGGTTTGGTAGAGGGATCACTAATAGGCCACAAGAAGGTACCTTGGACAAACCTTGAGCCATGATGGCACAGTGCTTACAATGTAATATTGCAGGCTGACTCTGCCTACTGCCAGGAGTTCGATCCTGATCGGCTCAAGGTGATTCAGCCTTCCATCCTTCTGAGTGGGTAAAGGAGGATCCAGATTGTTGGGTGCGATATGCTGATACTGTAAACCACTTATGAAGTACTATGAAGAGGTATATAAGTCTAAGTGCAATTGCTATTGCTATTCCTCTCTCCATGCATTCTTGGTGTTAAACTGGAGAGATGTTAAGTGAATAGCTATTTTCCATGCTGGCCTATAGAATTTCAATCTTGTGATGGGCTGTGCATTGTGCTGGTGAATTGGGAGGGCCTTGGTGTTCAGCATCCTTCGGGATAGCCAAAAGAGAGCTTGTTGTCTTCTAACATGGGGCAGTATGACATTGCTCAGTACTGGTAACCAGTGTACAGGAGTGGGATGCAATGTGCCAGAGATGATCATTCCCAGCCATTATCTAGCATAAAGGTTCTCATAGGACCATATTGGTCTAATCATTGCAATTTCATTTGCATTTTTTGTATCCATTTCAAATTACATAATCATATTGAGGTTAATTACCATATTTGACACATATAAATACAAATCACCATCACATTATATCATTTTGCCCAAAACAGTGGCCAACAGAAGCTGTGACAGAAACAGTTTGGAAGACAGGAGGGAAGGAGGATGAGATGAACATTTCCACTACTTACTCTGATGCCTTTCCAAAATCATTCATCACTTCATCAGCAATTGGTTTATTTATTTATCCTATTTAGAGACTTCCCATCTCATTCACAGAATGACTCTGGGTGGTGTACAAAAGAAGTTTGTAGTGGTAAGCAGCCACAGTCTCTGATGGCTTCCTGGTACTGCTGTTGGTCTCTCTCTTGTTGTTCTTACCCTCCTCCTCCTTCCTGCTTATGTTGGAATGTTATGAAAGAGAACAGGTATGAAGAATCTACAAAACCTAAATAATGACAGGATGGCAGCTTCTTCACTGCCATATTTTATTTTATTTTTACTTTTATTTATTCAGTTGCATCACATATTTATTGTTAGAGATAACTCAAGATGGTGAACATATCCAACACACCTAGCAACAACCCTGTCAGGTGGCCCAAAGTCACCCAGCTGGCTTTCTTGCCCAAATCAGGATTAGAACTCACAGTCCTCTACTTTCTAGCCTTTCTTAACCACGAGACCAAACTAGTATCTTGTATCATATAGTGGTTGTCCAGATTTTTAAAGTAGCTGAAATATGTTATGTTGAAAATATAAAGACTAAGGAAAATTAAAGTGCTGCCCACATTTGTCTCAGGAGGGGAAAGAACATTTGAAGTGACTGAGATGTAAAGAAAGACCTGGGGTTTTTTGAGCCCTGCTGTTCCTCTTCCTTTCTCTTGTCCACCCTCAATTTCTGCACCCTGCGCTGGAGAAGCTTTCCCACCTTAGAAGATATTGGCCATGAAACACACAAAGGATATAGTCAAATACATGGAGACTCACCCCTTCCCCACCCCCTGGTACTTTCTGGATTCATATAAAAAACTTTTGAAAAGGAAGAAAGAAATTTATGGGAAAATAGGAAACTTCAAAAAGTGTAGATATTTATGAAGATTCCCTAGGATCACTATGGAACACACTCTGTAAACATCACTGAGAAAATCATAAGATCATTTAGTGCTTTTTAGTGGAGATGATTTAGTCCATATAGTACACTACACTATTCAAAGAAAAAACTTTTGTTTACAGGAGTGCAAGAGTACCCTAGGAGTACCCTAGGACAGGGCTTTTCAACCAGTGGTATGGGTACCACCTGTGGTACATTGGCACCTAGCAGGTGGTACATGACCATCCTAGAAAAGTGGTAGCGGGGAAGGGGATTGAGCTGAACTGGTGGTAGCACCACACAAGCCTGAGTGAGAGATAGCTGGAGCTGCAGGGTTGTCAGGGCTCAGCAGAAGGACCAGAATCAGTGCTTCTTCAGGGCTGTCAGGGCTCAGCGGAAGTGCCAGGATCAGCACCAGGCTCCAGCTGGAGCTCGGCACTGATCCTGGCACTTCTGAGCCCAGAAGAAGCACCGATCAGCATCTCCAGGGTCTTGTGATTTACATTCAGATGATTGGCAACTGATTCATATTTATGATAGTCACAGTGTCCTAGGGTCATGTGAAGTGACCAAAACCTGCTGCAACCACCCAGCAGAGGGGGGGGGGGGGAAACCAAACACACCCCACCCCACCCCCACTGCCAATCCTCAACAGAAATGCTCACAACAATGAAAACCTCGGACAGGAGGAAGAGCACCGCCAGGCGGGCAGGCAAATGTCTTGCTTGGTTCTGCTTTGGAGAGCACTTTTTTCAGTGCCATTGTAACTTCGAACAGTCACTAAGCGAACTGTTGTAAGTCGAGGACTACCTGTACTTCATCACTTTTTTCCTTTTTTTAAGTATTATGCTGACTTATTTGTTCATGATTGTATTGGACTACTGCTGTGAGAGTTTTTTAGCCAGACGATGTGGTCAACTTGCTTTAAATCAATGAATAAAATTGCTTTTTTGCAATAATATTGCAATGTTCTTAATTACTGATGCAATTTGATTTTTAAGACTAATAACTAACTTGTTAAAGATTGTATGATAAAGTGGGCTCAGAATTTTCAAGAAGTTATTACAATGGATACTTGGGAAAAGATTTGGGTGAGAAATGTAAAATTTACACAGGCCCAAAATTTAAGAGAGAACTTTTACAAAATGTTTTATAGGTGGCATTTAGATCCTAAAAAATTAGCAAGTATGTATCCGAATTGCCAGCCCAAATGTTGGAGGTGTGGTTGTGAGGACGCAACATATTTTCATATATGGTGGACTTGTAAAAAGGTTAAAGTTTTTTGGATTAAAATTTGGTGGAATATGCAAAAAATATTCAAGAAAAGGATAAAGTTTTCTCCGCAATTGTTTTTATTGGGTATTATCACAGATACCACTGTTGTAGATATTAAATTGATGTTGAATTTAATTACGACAGCGAGACTTTTAGTAGCGCAATATTGGAAGAAGGAAGAACTGCCGACTATAGAAAAATGGACTTTAAAAGTTTCAGTGTATTTGAAAGATCAATTGCAACAGAGATACACTGTGGAGTGGAAGAGATTGATAGATTGTATTCAGAATAAATATGGGACTAAAAAGTTTCACTTAGTATTTGTTTTCAATACATTTTAATTATTACATCCCATCCCCCAACCCTCCCCAACCCTATCCCACCCTCTCACCCTCCCCTTCCCCCCTCCCCCCCCCGGACTTCCCAGAGCTACATACAAGGTATAAAAATAAAATAACCAATCATATACTCTCATATGCTAACAACAATAAACTATTAAATCTCTTGCACTTTAGCTCTTATAAATTGACTACAAGCAATATACTTATTCAAATGCTAGATGAAACTTTTTAGTCCCATATTTATTCTGGATGTAATCAATCCATTTCTTCCACTCCACAATATATCGTTGTTGAGAATGATCTTTCAAATATGCTGAGATCTTTGCCATTTCCGCCAGGTTGGAAACTTTTAAAGTCCATTCCTCTATAGTCGGCAGTTCTTCCTTCTTCCAATATTGCCCTATTAAGAGTCTCGCTGCCGTAATTAAATTCAACATCAAATTAATGTCCAACACAATAGTATCAGTAATAATGCCCAGTAAAAACAATTGCGGACAAAACTTTATCCTTTTCTTGAATATCTTCTGCATATTCCACCAAATTTTAATCCAAAATGGTTTGATCTTTTTGCAAGTCCACCATATATGAAAATACGTTGCATCTTCACCACCACATCTCCAACATTTGGGCTGGTAATTCGGATACATACTTGCTAACTTTCTAGGATCTAAATGCCATCTATAAAACATTTTATAAAAGTTCTCTCTTAGATTTTGAGCTTGCGTAAATTTCACATTTCTCACCCAAATCTTTTCCCAAGTGTCCATTGTGATAACTTCCTGAATATTCTGTGCCCATTTTATCATACAATCCTTAACAATTTCTGTTTCTGAGTCAATCTCTATCAATGCAAGATATATCCGTTTAATATGCGCTGGTCCCTGATTTCTAATTTGTTTTACCAAATTTTCATCATCCATCAAAAAACCAATCTTCTGATCTTCTTTCCACCTGGCCTGTAATTGTCCATATTGAAACCAAGTTTGTACAATCTTTTTTTCTCGTAAAAGATTATATGACTTCAAACACCACACATTCCTCTCCAAGCTCAAAATTTCCTTATATGTAGTCACATCATGTTTAAATCCAACATTTATATTCTCTATTGCGTGTTTGGGTATTGCCCATAACGGTATCTTATAATTTAACTTTTGTCTGTGCTTTTTCCAAACTCGCAACAAAGCATACCTCAAAATATGCATTTTGAACACATTATCTACCTTTTTGTCATACAGTAAATATGCATGCCAACCAAATAAGAAATCATACCCTTCAAGATTTAACAGTCTCCCCTGTGTCAAATTGATCCAATCACTTATAGCTGATAATGCAGCAGCTTCATAATATAATTTAAAATTGGGCATTCTTAGACCACCTCTTTCGCGTGTATCCTGCATGATTTTAAATTTGACCCGTGGCCTTTTCCCTGCCCAAACAAATTTGTTAATACCCTTCTGCCATTCCTCCAAATTTGAATCCTTTTTGAGAATGGGTATCATTTGAAACAAAAATAAAAATTTTGGCAAAACATTCATCTTTACTGCTGCAATTCTTCCCAATAATGATAGTTGTAATTTTTTCCAACTATCCAATTCTTTTTGCACTTTATTCCATAACTTTTCATAATTATTTTTATATAATTTAACATTTGAGGGTGCTAAATATACCCCCAAATATTTAACCCTTTCAACAATTTCAAATCCAGTTAAGCTTTCTAAAGAAACCTTTTGTAATGCTGTCATGTTTTTAGATAAAATTTTAGTTTTTTGTATGTTAATCTTAAATCCAGAAACTTTCCCATATTGCGATATTAACTCCATCAATTCCATAACAGAATTTTCTGGATGTGTCAAAGTAATAACCAGATCATCCGCAAACGCCCTCAATTTATAGTCCTGATCTCTTATTTGAATTCCCTTAATTGTTTCCGAATTCCGTATTTTAATCAATAATATCTCCAACGTTAAAACAAATAACAAAGGTGATAACGGGCAACCCTGCCTTGTGCCCTTTTCAATAGTACCCATTTCAGTCAAACTATTATTAACAATTATTCGAGCTGTTTGCTTCTGATATATTGCCCTAATTGGTTGCAAAAATTCATCCCCAAAATTCATTTTATCTAATACTTTTAGCAAAAATTTCCAATCCAATTGATCAAAGGCTTTTTCAGCATCCAAAAAGATCAATGCTGCAGAGATCTGGTTATTCCTTTCCAAAAATTCCAACAAGTCAACTATATGTCTCACATTATTTTTCATTTGTCTACCACTTATAAACCCAGTTTGATCATCATGAATTACCTGTTGCAATACCCTCATCAGTCTACTAGCTAAAACCTTAGCAAATATCTTGTAGTCCGTATTCAAAAGTGAAATTGGCCTATAGTTTTTTGCTTGAGTAGCATCCTGATCTTCTTTAGGAATTAAAGAAATAAAAGCAGTTTTCCAAGACGGAGGCACTCCTCCCCCTTTTTGAATTGTCTGAAACAGTTCCTTTAATGGCTTTATCATCTCAAACTGTAAATTTTTATAATACACAGCAGTCAAACCATCAGTACCTCGTGCTTTACCTACTTTTAACTGTTTAATTGCCAAGTATATTTCTTCCTCAGTTATCAACTGATTCATTTCTTCTTTTTGGTCTTGCGTAAGCACCGGGATGCTAAAATCTTTCAAATATAAATCAATGTCCGTTTCATTAATCTTATCACTAGCATATAATTTGGAAAAAAAATCAACAAAGGTTTCCTTAATAAGATTCTGTTGATACACAATCTTTCCCTTATGTTCTATTTTATCTATATTAGAAACCCTTTGCTTCTTTCTTAACATATAAGCTAACCATCTGCCTGGTTTATTGGCATTGCAAAAAGTATTATGCCTTGCAAACCGTAGATTAGTTGCCACCTGATCAGCCATTAACTTATCAAATTGTCCTCTCAACAGCTTAATAGTCTCTTTAATCTTCACATCCGATGGATTCAAAATTAAAGCCTTTTCTTTTTCTTTAATCTGTGTCTCCAATTCTTTCCTCCTAAATTCCAAGTTGCGTCTATATTTATTATTAAGATATATCAACACACCTCTCATATACGCCTTACTAGCATCCCATACCATTTCCATAGAAGTACCCTTATGCATATTCGTTTCAAAAAAAACCTTCATCTGTTTCTTACACTCTTCCACATTTTTCTGATTTCTGAACAAATTCTCATTTAAACGCCAGGAACGTCGTTCTCTACTGTCTTTTCCAATCTCTAGCCAAACTGGGCTGTGATCAGACATAGTCTTTGAACAAATCTTTATCCTCTTAGTTCTAAAAAAAAGGTCATTAGACAATAGTATAAAATCAATCCTGGAAAAAGATTGGTGTCTATCAGAAAAGAAAGTATAGTCTCTTTCTTGTAAGTTCCTTTCCCTCCAAACATCACGTAATTCCATATCGTCCATCATTTCAAAAAAAGATTTAGGCAATTTCGCATGACTTGGGGTACTTCTGTAAGATCCACTCTTATCCATTTGTACATTCAAAACACCATTCCAATCTCCCATAAAAATAAAAGATTTGTAATCCAATTGGGTAATCCTGCTGTGTAACAAACTATAAAAGTCAGCTTGCTGTTGATTGGGCGCGTATAATCCAACCAAAAGAGTTCTTTTACCTTCTAGTAACAAGTCCACAATAACATATCTTCCTTGTTGATCAGCTTCAATTAACTCTGCTGTAATTGTATTCTTGACATAAATAACCACTCCATTTTTCTTGTTAACTGCAGAGGCAATAAATTGTGTACCTAGTCTTGAATTTGATAAATACTTTTGGTCCATAACTCTAATATGTGTTTCTTGTAAGCAAATAACATCAGTCTTAAATTGGTTTAAATATTGAAAAGTTTTCTTTCTCTTTTGTGGTGAGTTTAATCCATTAACATTCCAAGTTAAAAACTTAGTCACCATTTCTGGCAACCCGAAGCTTTTGAAGCGCATCTTCCAGAATCCGTTTTACATTTTTAGGTCGCGCTCCTCCCACAGCTTGGCTATAGGTACATTTTGAAGGTTCCACAACATTCTGCTGGGCTTGGTCTTGGTCACGCCTGGCTCGTCTCGAAGCAGCTCGGGTGACCCTCTGGTCTTTTACTTCTTCTACTGTTGAAATTTGAGTCATTCCTGGTGCTGTCTCATCTATCTGTATTCCTTCAGCATCATAAGACTTTCCCTCCTTTATTGATTCCAGAAGTGGTATAGGAATTGCTTTTAAAACATTGCTATAAAAATCACGTGCCTGCAGGACCGTAGCGAGACGGTATCTTGTATCTTCAAACATTACCACCATACCCACTGGAATCTCCCATCTGAACCTGACATCGCGTCGCTTAAGCTCCTGTGCCAGAAATGCAAATTCCTTTCGTTTCCTTAAGATTTTTGGAGGGACCTCTTTTAAAACCAAAACTTCTTGGTCAGCAATCACAAGCTTTGTATTATAAGAAACTTGAATAACTTCATTCCTGATTGCTCTCTTTGTAAAATAAACAACCACATCTCTAGGTAATTTCCTTTGTCTCGCAATCCAGGAATTAACACGGAAAATTTTGTCTATATCTTCTGCAATTTCTTCAGCTGGCCTTCCCAGCACATCTTCGAGAGCAACAGAAACCAATTTTTTCAAATCTTCCTTTAAATTCTCCTTAAGGCCCCTTATCCTCACAGCAAACTCCATTTCATGATATTGTACCAATGTCAAGTCATAATCAATTTTATCCACCACATTCTCAGTCTCTAGTATCTTTGCATCCAGTTTAGTATTATTTTGAGTGAGATCCTCCACTCTTTCGTCAAGGCGTTCAATACATATCGCCATGCCTTGAAATGCAAGCAAGATATCCTCCCTCATTACTGTAAATTTTTCTGTCAGCTTCTCATCCATCTTCTCATCTATCATCTCAGCCAAATGCTGTGAATGTTTTTCCAAAGCATCTTCCAAAACTTTAACTGTTAAGACAGGCGAAGGTAGAGGTGCAGGAGGTGCTAACACTTGCGCTGAAGAATGCGGCAGGGGGGAAGCCCCCGCAGTTTTAGGAAGTTTAGAAGAAGATTTAGCCGCCATTTTTTCCCCCTTTTGCAACTACGCACTTTCACTTTCTAAGTCTTCAATGTAGATTGAGCCAAAGTTCAAAAGTTCACTTACTCCTTATTCTCTTGCATCGCTCTGCCTGCTTCCATTAACTTCCAAAGTCCATTCTTGTAGGCAGGGATGGTTGCGTTCGCCTTGTTCTGCTCCAGGAAAAACGGAGCAGACGCGCTGCGCGGCCCGGAGAAATCCAAGCTTCGGGGGGGCTCAATCTTCCAGCCGCCAGAGCTTTAAGCCCTGACGGCCCCAGAGAGCCCTTCCCCTACTTGGAAACTCACCCCCTCCTCTTCTCCCGAGGAGGGGGCTTTCGAACCGCCGAAACAGCTGATCGGCGCTGTTTTCGGCGGTTCTACAAAGCCGCGAAGCTGACAAGCTAAAAGCAGCTGTCGGCGGCGGCGCCTTGCCACCCGGAAGTCACCAGTTTTTTTTAAATTAACATCAAAATCAATTTCCTCATCTTTTAATATGTAACATATCACAATGTTTGATTAATAATAATAAAGTTGGTAGGGACCCTGGAGGTCATCTAGTCCAAACCCCTGCTCAGGCAGGAAACCCTATACCATTTCAGACAAATGGTTGTCCAGTCTCTTCTTAAAAGCTTCCAGTGTTGGAGCATTTACCACTTCTGGAGGAAGGTTGTTCCACTGGTTAATTGTTCTAACTGTCAGGAAGTTGCTCCTTAGTTCTAGGTTGCTTCTCTCTTTCATTAGTTTCCATCCGATGCTTCTTGTCCTGCCTTCAGGCACTTTGGAGAATACCTTGATTCCCTCTTCTTTGTGGCAACCCCTGAGATATTGGAACACTGCTATCATGTCCCCCCTTGTCCTTCTCTTCATTAAACTAGACATATCCAATTCCAGCAATGGTTCCTTGTATGTTTTAGCCTCCAGTCCCTTAATCATCTTTGTTGCTCTTCTCTATACTCTTTCTAGAGTCTCAACATCTTTTTTAGATCATGGTGATCAAAACTGGTTGCAGTATTCCAAGTGTGGCCTTACCAAGGCATTGTAAAGTGATATTAGTGATCTTGATTCTATCCTTATATTAATGCAGCCTAGCACTCTGTTGGCTTTTTGGCAGCTGCAGCACACTGCTGGATCATATTTAAGTAATTGTCCACTAGGACTCCAAGATCCCTCTCACAGTTACTACTATTGAGCAAGGTACTCCCTATACTATACCTGTACATTTGGTTTTTCTTGTTTAAATGTAGAAACTTACTTTTTTCACCATTGGATTTCATTTTGTTAGATAGTGCTCAATGTTCAAGTCTGTCAACATCCTTCTGTATCTTAAGCCTGTCTTCTGGAGTGTTGGCTTCAGTGATTAATATAATTGAAAATCTAGTTGCAGTCTTAATTATGTTTTTGAGTTATTTGATTAAAAAACAGTCATATAAATTCACATATTAAATAAATATTTTGATTAATGTGTTTTCTATCTCTAAATACTATCCCTGCTCAGAGATGTAGGATAGTCTGGTAGAGTTTTTCTCATCTTCATTTTATGGTAATAAGGAAGCACAGGTCTAGACATTATCACAATCCATATATAACTTAGATTAGATACTACAATTTCATATAATTTTTTCACCATTGAATTTCATTTTGTTAGAAAGTGCCCAGGGTTCAGGTCTGTCCAGATCCTCCTGTATCTTAAGCCTATCTTCTGGAGTATTGGCTATTCCTGCCAGTTCCTCATCTGTCCCCTTGTCCAAATCATTGATGAAGATGTTGAAGAGCACTGGGCCCAGAACAGAGCCCTGGGGCACCCCATTACACACTTCCCTCCATGTAGTTGCGTTTCCATTGAGGACCACATGATGAGTACAGCCGGTCAGCCAACTACGAATCCATCTGGTAGTGATGCTGTCTAACCCACATTTTTGTATCTTATCAAGTAGTAGATTGTGATCTACTTTATCACATGCCTTACTGAAGTCCAAGTAAATTATATCCACAGCATTCCTCTGGTCCACTAATTTAGTCACTTGGTCAAAGAATGCAATAAGATTTGTCTGGCATGATCATAAGATTTGTCTGGCATGATTACATTCTTTGTAATTACCATTTCGCATTAAACAGTATTATTTTCCATTTTCATTTCTTCAACATTCTCTAATATGCATTTTTCTCAAATATACAGATAGTCCTCAACTTATGACCACAATTGAGCCCAAAATCTTCTAAGCAAGATATTTGGTGAAGTGAGTTTTGCCCCATTTTACAACCTTTCCTGCCACAGTTGTTAAGTGAATTACTGCAGTTGTTAAGTTAGTACTAGGACTAGGGATGTTATGATAGCAGTTTTCCAATATTTAAAGGGTTGCCACAAAAAAAGGAGTCAACCTATTCTCCAAAGCACCTGAAGGCAGGATAAGAAGCAGTGGATGGAAATTAACCAAGGAGAGAACCAACCTAGAATTAAGGAAAATTTCCTGACAGTGAGAACAATTAATCAGTGGAATGACTTGGCTGCAGAAGTTGTGGGTTCTCCAACACTGGAGGTTTTTAAGAAGACATTGGACAACCATTTGTCTGAAAGGGTATAGTTTCCTGCTTGAGCAGGGTATTGGACTAGAACAGGGGTCAGCAACCTGAAACAATGAAAGAGCCACTCGGAACCGGTTCCTTCACAAAAGGAAAAACTGGGAGCCACAAAAAAGTTGTGCACATGTGCGTACATGCGCAGAACAGGGTTTGACTGAAGAGTGGAGCCAAGGCGAGATATGCACCTACCCTGCATATTTGAATTGATTGGTTGAACTTTTTTAGTCCCACTTTTTTTTTTTTGGACTGCACATGGCAAAGGACTGGGAGCCGCAGGAGACGGCTGAAAGAGCCGCATGCGGCTCCGGAGCCGCAGGTTGCAGACCTGTGGACTAGAAGACCTCCAAGGTCCCTTTTAGCTTGCTTACTCTGTTATTCTGTTAGTAACACAAGTGAATCTGGCTCCCCCACTGACTTTGCTTGTCAGAAGGTCACAAATGACGCTACAACTGTCATAAATATGAGCCAGTTGTCAAGAGTCCGAAGTTTGATCATGTGACCAAAGGGATGCTGCAATGGTCATAAACATCATTAGTCACTTTTTTCACCCCCATTGTAATTTCAAATGGTTAATAAATCACTGTTGTAAGTCAAGGGCTACCAGTTGTTTGTTTAGTCTATCATTCTAACAAGCAAATATTTTCATATTTCACATGACATAACCCCACATTCATTCTGAACAAGCAGTCTCCAATAAGGGCATTTGCAATAATGCATGGGGAAAAGTCAAGAATAGTTTACACAGTCAAAGTTCTGCCCCTTTTTAATGTGTGTACATGTTTTGATCCTGTAGTCACAGTAACCTATCAGCCCCATAGATGGTGCTGTTTCCATAATTTTCATAATTAAATGAATATTGAAAAGAATTATATTTTGTCTACTCATACCTGTTCCCAGAGAAGTTCGATTTGCATTCCCATCTCTTCTTGGTTGCATTTTCTGTCCAATGCCTCAACATGATATCTCTGTGAGGATGCATTTTGATGTTTCAAGATATCCAAAAGGGATTTAACCCCCCACCCCACCCCAAAAGCAAAAGGCAAACAAATAACAATAAGAGACATACATATATATATATTTCTCCCCAACTAATCCAAAATCCAACTGGCTTAATGTCATCTGCATGCTAAGCAACAGAGGATTATATCTCAGTCCAACATGGAAATTTAGTCAAACCACATTGTGGCAGATGTACTAGTTCTTACACTTAATTTTAGCATAAGTTATTTTAGTTTTTAGATAATATTTTATAAAATATTATTAATTATAAACAAATTTCAGCATTGAAATAAAAAAGATTTGAGGGCTCATAATCATGGGCAACATCCACAAATACATTTGAATTCAAAAAAGGTAAAGACAAACGCTGTTCTCACAAATACAGAATCACAAACTAAACTATTGTTGGCAATTTTGTTGTTCTTTAAGCTTCCAGTTCTATATGCTGAGTCTCAAAGATCCTTAGATTATAAATAAGAATTTTAATTATATTATTTGACTTTTTAAAATCTCATTTTGTTTCCCCATCTACACATCATTACAAGTTTATAGTGAACCAAATGTAAAAACTTTATTTTTTGGTAATTTTCTGACCCCTATTTCTTAGCTGTAAGCTTAGAACACTTGGAACACTATTCAGGAAATGTTTCAGGTTAAGCAGGAAACATATATTTTTATTTAAAAATACATTCATTGTTTTTTGCTGCCTTCTTGATGGAAATATATTTATTTACTGCCAGTGCTACATATATGTAACATCCAGATAGCTATTGGCTTCTAGCTGTTCATGACCAAAAATTTACATATTAAAGTAGCTGCTGCTTTCTACACTAAATAGAAAGGAAGATGACCTTGATGGAAATGTGCAAGACCAATACCTATATCAGGGGTAGGCAACCTTGGCTCTTTTATGACTCGTGAACTTCAACTCCCAGAATTCCTGAGCCAGCATGGCTCAGCTTGGAAACTCTCCCTTTCCCCTCAGCATGGCTGGCTCAGGAATTCTGAGAGTTGAAGTCCACGAGTCATAAAAGAGCCAAGGTTGCCTACCCCTGACCTATACAAACGGAGTTTAAGTCCTAGAAAAATGAAAAAAAATATTCAGAAGCACATTAGAAAAATGGCTTCCTGGCTCACTGGACCATAATGAACGGGATGTAATGGTTTGTGGAAATTATTGTGAGGAACAAGGGGAAGAAATGCTGCCTAGGAAATAATCAGTTAATAGAAGGAGGAGCCCCCAATCTCAATTGTCAGAGGAAGGACCCACTCTAATAATTACTCAGGTAGTTAAACTAAACATTAAGAAAACCAAGATCATGGCATCTGGCCCTCTCAATTCCTGGCAAATAGATGGGGAAGAAATGGAGGTAGTGACAGATTTTATTTTCCTGGGCTCCAAGATCACTGCAGATGGGGACTTTAGCCAAGAAATTAAAAGACGCTTGCTCCTGGGGAGGAAGGCCATGGCAAATCTAGACAGCACACTAAAAAGCAGAGACATCACCCTGTCAACAAAAGTGCGTATAGTCAAGGCTATGGTCTTCCCAATTGCAATGTATGGCAGTGAAAGCTGGACCATAAGAAAGGCTGAGCGCCAAAGAATTGAAGCCTTTGAACTCTGGTGCTAGAGAAGACTCCTGCGAGTCCCTTGGACTGCAAGGCGATCAAACCGGTCAGTCCTAGAGGAGATCAACCCTGACTGCTCTTTAGAAGGCCAGATCCTGAAGCTAAAACTCAAATACTTTGGCCACCTAATCAGAAGGAAGGACTCACTGGAGAAGAGCCTAATGCTGGAAAAGATTGAGGGCAAGAGAAGAAGGGGACGACAGAGAATGAGGTGGCTGGATGGAGTCACTGAAGCAGTAGGTGTGAGCTTAAATGGACTCCAGAAGATGGTAGAAGACAGGAAGGCCTGGAGGAACACTGTCCATAGGGTCGCGATGGGTCGGACACGACTTCGCAACTAACAACAACAACAACAACAGTTAAAAGTGGCATGGGAAGTTTGTACCTTCAGAGTTGCAATATTCTGTTAATTTGCCTTACAAAAAAGTAGAAAATTAGCTTATCTAATTGTGTTCCCTATCTGTCTAGTTTACCAGGGAGGCTAGTAGGCAAAATCAGACTCTATTATTATAGCCAATCACAATAAAGTAGTTCTAGTCTCCATATGCAGTTAATTTCGTAGTCTGATCTACTATGTGAGCTTGACTCCAAATAATTTTTAAAAGGGATTCCATATATAGTACACATTTCTATTGTAGATAAAGATGATTAAAGCACAAGTGTTTGAAAAACTCATTGTCCAAGAAGAGCTGTTCCACTAGATTTAATTATATTTCCTTTTCCTTATTCTTTTACATTTTTTATTCTTATCATGAATGATAATAGCATGATTACTTTGTATATAGGCATGATAATCCACATACTATACAATGAAATATTGCCAAGTAGATAAGAAAGATGCATGAGTATGATTTTTAACATAAATATATGAATACAAGAAGAATCCTACCTTGTTGAGTCGATTTATTTCATATTCATAAAACATCTTCTTTGTGCTTGTAAGGGTAGTTTCCTGTTTCAAAAAACTGTTCTCTTTCCTCAATGTGTTCTTGTCTTTCTGGAACAAAAAATATATAAATACATTGATAAAGTACAGATAATTGAATCTGTCCCCTTTCCCTAACAGATTATTATATGTTTTTATGCTGAACATTTCAGAAAAAAACAACATAAAATTGATGCATAGCATATCCTTGAAACAGTAAAGAGTGATAAAACTGTATCGATTTCTTTTTGGGCTTTCTGTGGCCCATAGTGTTGTGATTCCTCACCAGCCAGTGGATCTGGCAGCTGAGTCTGAGGAATCAGATGAGGAGGAGGTGCCTGGAGTGACATTAGAGTCAGACAAAGGCTCTGAGGAGCTCCAAGACTTACAGTCGGACGAGGAGCCTGGACCCTCTACTCACGCTCAAGCTGAGACACAGCTGTGGTGGGAGCCTGAGTTGGGCAGTGATGAAGAACAGTTGGGACAAATCATGGACACACAAATGCACAGGAAAGAGAATTGAGTAGGACAGAGGAATGCAATGGGATGGCTCCAAAGGCAAAGGAGAAGGCATTAGGAAGCCACACTTTGGCTGAGTTATAATAGGAAAGGTGTGGAAGGTGCTGGTTGCTGAAGGCAACCATTCAGGTGAAGGATTGAGTTTCTGTGGATTGTGTTTGTTTGCCTTGGACATTGACTCAGGTCTGTGAGAATAAAAGGGGTTGGGGGTTTTTGTGGTTCCTGCCTGTTTCTTGGAAGAGGGGTTTCTCCTTGTGAGCATAACAAGAACTCATGTAGGCTGGGACAGAACACATACATGTCATAAACAGAGCAATATAATGAAGAAATATAGCTTGTGGGAAATCAATCTTGCTATTATTTTTTTATAACTTGTATCATTCTTCAATCTCAAAGCAGACAAGTAAAAAGCAAAATAAATGGGATCTATACATAAATGGTAGGTATTCAGTTTGTACAAAATAATAGTATCTTCATTTCTCCCCCGCTGCTTATTTTCTATTCAGTAACCAGTCACCCTTCTATGTCCACTGAGTACGCATAGTCCAGTGGATTGTTTCAGAAAAAGGGAATTTCCTGAGAAGTGTTTTTGAAATATTTTTTGTATTACTAAAAGTCCTAAGGTTTCTCCAATCTTCCATAATTTTTATTTTGGAATACAAATGACATTTGAGCATCATGATAATGTAAATGATTTAGGACGATAATTTATTTTACCTGATTAATTTATTTGGTATATGCATATGACACTTCCATTCCTGGAAACTAGGAGGCTGAATATTATTCTTACCAACAATCTAGAACAGTCCAAAACAGGGCAAAACTCATCCAATCAAATATTCCTCCATACAAATCATTTCTTTGGACATTTATCAAGAAAAAGAATTTAGCTTTCTCTCTGACTTGCGAGTCATCTGTGGCTATTAATGTGAATGATGAATTAGCCCAGACTTAGTGCACAACAGCAAGCAGTTTTAAGGACTTTTTGCCAACCTCAAATTTCTAGGAGTTACTGAAGCCACCCTTGCAAAGTGCTTATTATCTTGGGCATAGAGATAGCGAAATTCATTAGAAGCCATCTGATGAGACTGCTCCTTATCTCTCTAGTAGCTCAGAACTCTTTCTAGGCAAGCTTAGTAACCTCAGAGCCAGTTTGATAGCTCTGCTGAAATCCTATTAGGCAATTGAGAATGGATTGCATGTTTTGTTGTTGTAATGTATTGGGTTTTGTCTTACTGAAGAGTATCACATGGGGTTAATTGCTGGAAGGTTGTTTAAGCAGGGAAGCTGGCTAACGGCTCCCAGCTCCTCAGACAATCCATCTCCAGCGCCGCCATTGGCTGCTTCTAGGGTGGCAATAGGTTGCTCTAAACCTATTGGCCGGCACCTAGAGGCCAGGGTATAAATACGTAGCTGCATTCGGAGCCCTGTTTCTCAGTTCAGTTCCTGCAACCAAATAAAGAATGATGCTTGCTGAACTCACTCGCCTCGTCTCGTAAATCAAGCAACGAACCCAGTATATAACAGCTGTTGTACATAAAACTTCTTTAAGTGTGCTTTTGAAAGAACAGCAAGGAAAAAATATTTTCATTTGGTTCAAAATCCACTTTATCAAAACTGGAATTAATTTCCACTATGTTCTAAATGTCATGATAGTAAATAATTTTGCTGTTTGAGAAGCCAAATGTCCAATGTAAAATAACATTGTTTAATCATTTTTAAAACACAAAAAATAAAATATTTTTTGAGATTACACTATTCTCAGTGATCTGGGTCTCAGGCTTATCATCACCTGAGCTTTTTAGCTGAATAACAGATGCATTTGTTACGTACTGTTGTTACTAGGCTATCTCTTATCTTTAAGAATTCATCAAATGAATAGCCTGAAATTTTCTCTGCCAAATAGCCATATCCATGTGAGACAAGCAGATTCATAGTAAATACAACTTGCTATTATGATTGTGGGATATAGAAGATGAAACAGCCAAGATTTATATGAGTTTTCCAATATATTTTATTACATTTACCCTCCTGTGGACTATAATCTCTAAAGAAACAATAAACAGAAGCTTTCAGGAGCAAATGATTTTCTGTACTCCTTTTTGCAGGTTTTCCTTTTTTAAAAAAAAAATGAAATCGTATGCATATCTTTGATTTTTCTCCAGAATCCTTTTTAAATTTAAATAATGAAAATAATCTATTGTTGAAAACAAAGTGCTAAATGTCTTTGTCCAAAGAAATTTGCTTAAAGGATCACAAAATAAATTTGCCCCTTGGCACACACTTAACGAAAACAAAATCAAATGCAGACATTATCTGAGGTGCATTACTGTGCGATCCCTGAGAGGGCTTTTACAAGACCATGGTTCCTACAAATGGCATATAAGCAACTAGAGAAAGCCGATTTCTCAGAATCCCTTCTAAGCTTCTGCCCTTGCTCCAAGGAAAATAAACATTGTTTATGGCACTGTCCTATTTCTACTTCACAATGTAGAAAATTTCTAGAAACCCTCTTGGTAAGAATACTATTTTGGCCTGATTCAGATAAAATTAAATAACTAAAATAACTAATAAATATAGACAAGGAGATGCTGCTATGGATGTTAGCAAGACAGAATATTTTATCAAAAGTTTCAAATGTTTTCCAATGTTTTATTTGGTGTAATAACACTGTGTTAATGTTTTCTCAACCTCAGTAATATTATCAATGGTGGGATTCAGCCGGTTCACACCACTTTGGCAGAACCGGTAGTTAATTTTTTGTTGCCCAGGCCCAGAATGGACTTCTGAAAGCGACATCCACATAGAGAACCGGTTGTTCACATATTTGAATCCCACTACTGAACATTACGTTATGTGGATTTTAATCCCCAGAGTTCTTGACTGTGGAATTTTGTGAGTTAGAGTCCACACATTTTAAGCTGTCAAGGTTCAGAAATACTGATCTAAACTGAAATTTTAACATGCACATTTTTTAACTCTCCTTTTTTTAAAAAAAAATTGTTTAATGAAACTGACAGGGACTCCATTAAAGGGTTTGACAACTGTGGTCTAGATCAGACATGTCAAACACAAGGCCCGGGGGCCAGATCCGGCCCGTGAAGTGGTTTCATGTGGCCCACGAAGCCATCCTGGAAACAGTGAGGGAACGGCCCCCACTGCCTTGGCCCTGGCCCAGAGACCCTCCTTCTGCCAGAGACCCCCAGATCTGTCCCACTCCTGCCCAGGCCCCCATAGGCACCCTTGATGCAACGATGTAGATCTGGCCACGCCCACCCAGTAGGCCATACGCACTCTAGCCACGCCCACCCAGTAGGCCAGGCCCACCCTGGCTATCCCCACCCGGCCCCCTGAGGGCAACCGCAATGCTGATGAGGCCCTCAATGAAATTGAGTTTGACACCCCTGGTCTAGATCTATAAAAACTTTATCTGGTTGTTCCTACTTTATGTGAAAAGTATTTTATGAGAAAGAAAGTAAAGTAAAGTAAGTTTCTTGAATTAAAGAGAACAGTGAATGATTGTGAAAATATTTCTGAATGACACCATAACAAATGTAAATCCTGTTTTCTTTTGTCAATAGCGACCAAGTGAAAGGTAACTCCTTGCTATTGTAGTCACTTTTGAACTAAGCAAGATGCACATTTTAAAACAAACATTCAAACAAAGAACTGTAGAAACCAGGCCTAATAAAAACATTGGCATACTCCCAGTTCTCCTACCATTTCCTGCGTTAATTGACTTCTCATCAGCTCTCCCAGTCTTTTGCACTTTTCCTGTGTTTGATATCTTTCTTGTTCAAGATCCCTAACAATCTTCTGTACAGTTTCCCATTTTACTTTCATTTCTGTGATCTGCAACATGATACAAAACTATGTTATAAGATATATCTATGTATGTATTTATTTGTTTGTTTATTGCTTGTGCCACCCATTTTCCCTACAAGGTGACTATAGAAATGATTCTTTTATTCTAAGATGTTCCATCTGGAAACAGCAATTGGAAAACCCAACAGTCCGCTCAAAAATGTAAAGGAAGCCACTGGCAATAAAATGTATTTTAGTCAAGATCTAGGATACCAGATCAAAATATAATAATCAACTAATACTAGAGACAAGCCTATGTACAGCTGACCAGATGACTGTGTTGTAAAAGAAAAGTCTTAGTTTCAGTCACAAAACTTCCCAAGCTGCCTCTCCTCTTCAATCCTTGAATGTTTACAGTATAAATTATACCCTAATCTTAAATGTATGAAGATTATTAAGAAGTCATATGCAAATTACATTGAAAACTTGCTTAGATTGTTAACATTTGAGTTACTAAATTACTCAAATATCATTTTCCATTTTTTGGCCCTTTACTAAAATTTCTAATGTAAGATTAGAAATGAAACACATGGTTTTATGAATCTCTCTTCACTATGAGGTCATTTGAGCACTGCCCATGGCAGCATTTGAAAGATATTCAGCAATTGCTACATTGTCAGCTCATTTTTTGTTTGGTTACTATTTTCTTGCCAGTAGCAGAAATGCCATGTTTTCCCTACAAGGTGCCTGAAGGTATATTATCTGGGATACTGTGGGAGGAAAATTGATGCCTGCCACAGAAGTAGCGCAAAAGTCCCTAGTTGCTGTGATGTTGTCTTATTATTTCCCAGTCCTCTGTGTTTCAAAGAAGGTGAGCACTTAAGTATATTAACCTAAGACTGGAATGCAGGAAATTACAACAGGCTGATGAAATAAAGGTATACTTTTCCTGCCACTAATAAAGCAAATTTAAAAGATGACATTATTGTGTTACTGTTATTACATTTTCTGTAAGTGATAAATGTCGCAGAAATGTAGGGTTTCTCTTGAAAACATTAGATAAAGTCACTCCATGAGCTCTATGAACAAAGGGGAACCTGAATCTGAGTCTCTGTGATCCCAGTCCAAGACTTGTGCTTACCTGCTGTTACTATTAATTGTGAGTATTCCCAACCAATGATTTTTCTGCCTATTTTAGAGCAAAATAATAGCTGGCAATTTTCATTTAGTTTAAAGGGTTATACTCTTATGCCTTTATGTGCTCTGCAATCACATTTTCTCTTTTCTGTTTGGTATTACACTGTTTTATATCATTTAAGTTAAGGAAAATATCTATACATTGTAGAAAATAGATAATACTTTGAAACAACAGTGCATTGTTGTTATTTGTTTTACCATTTTCTCACAATGCTGCTTCATGTGCCTGAAATGTTGATCCCATTGATTGTTCACTGACAAAAGCTGAAATGATTAAGCAATACTTAACACAATATTTTCACATTATTTTTAAATAATGTTATACTATTTTACCATATAATCTTTAAACTGCTATGCTATTACAGGTTTTATATTCTTCTACATTATTATATTAAATGCAAAGCAGTTTTTCAAATATTATTGGCATAAAATTGTTCTTTAAAACGTATGTGTGTGTGTATGTATGTGTGTTTGTGTGTTTGTGTGTGTGTGTGTGTGTATTTATATATAACTATTTTTATATTACCTTG
>JAKJMR010017077.1:70743-89911 GCA_024449315.1 Daboia siamensis
TAGCACCCTCAAATGTTAAATTATATAAAAATAATTATGAAAAGTTATGGAATAAAGTGCAAAAAGAATTGGATAGTTGGAAAAAATTACAACTATCATTATTGGGAAGAATTGCAGCAGTTAAAATGAATGTTCTGCCAAAATTTTTATTTTTGTTCCAAATGATACCCATTCTCAAAAAGGATTCAAATTTGGAGGAGTGGCAGAAGGGTATCAATAAATTTGTTTGGGCAGGGAAAAGGCCACGGGTCAAATTTAAAATTATGCAGGATATACGCGAAAGAGGTGGTCTAAGAATGCCCAATCTTAAATTATATTATGAAGCTGCTGCATTAGCAGCTATAAGTGATTGGATCAATTTGACACAGGGGAGACTGTTAAATCTTGAAGAGTATGATTTGTTATTTGGTTGGCATGCATACTTACTGTATGACAAAAAGGTAGATAATGTGTTTAAAATGCATATTTTGAGGTATGCTTTGTTGCGAGTTTGGAAAAAGCACAGACAAAAGTTAAATTATAAGATACCGTTATGGGCAATACCCAAACACGCAATAGAGAATATAAATGTTGGATTTAAACATGATGTGACTACATATAAGGAAATTTTGAGCTTGGAGAGGAATGTGTGGTGTTTGAAGTCATATAATCTTTTACGAGAAAAAAAGATTGTACAAACTTGGTTTCAATATGGACAATTACAAGCCAGGTGGAAAGAAGATCAGAAGATTGGTTTTTTGATGGATGATGAAAATTTGGTAAAACAAATTAGAAATCAGGGACCAGCGCATATTAAACGGATATATCTTGCATTGATAGAGATTGACTCAGAAACAAAAATTGTTAAGGATTGTATGATAAAATGGGCACAGAATATTCAGGAAGTTATCACAATGGACACTTGGGAAAAGATCTGGGTGAGAAATGTGAAATTTACGCAAGCTCAAAATCTAAGAGAGAACTTTTATAAAATGTTTTATAGATGGCATTTAGATCCTAAAAAGTTAGCAAGTATGTATCCGAATTACCAGCCCAAATGTTGGAGATGTGGTGGCGAAGATGCAACGTATTTTCATATATGGTGGACTTGCAAAAAGATCAAAGCATTTTGGATTAAAATTTGGTGGAATATGCAGAAGATATTCAAGAAAAGGATAAAGTTTTGTCCGCAATTGTTTCTACTGGGCATTATTACTGATACTATTGTGTTGGACATTAATTTGATGTTGAACTTAATTACGGCAGCGAGACTCTTAATAGGGCAATATTGGAAGAAGGAGAACTGCCGACTATAGAGGAATGGACTTTAAAAGTTTCCAACCTGGCGGAAATGGCAAAGATCTCAGCATATTTGAAAGATCATTATCAACAACGATATATTGTGGAGTGGAAGAAATGGATTGATTACATCCAGAATAAATATGGGACTAAAAAGTTTCATCTAGCATTTGAATAAGTATATTGCTTGTAGTCAATTTATAAGAGCTAAAGTGCGAGAGATTTAATAGTTTATTGTTGTTAGCATATGAGAGTTTATGATTGGTTATTTTATTCTTATACCTTGTATCTAGCTCTGGGAAGTCTGGGGGGGGAGGGGGGAAGGGGAGGGTGAGAGGGTGGGATAGGGTGGGGGAGGGTTGGGGGATGGGATGTAATAATTAAAATGTATTGAAAAACTTTTCAATAAAAAAAAAAAAAAAAAAACTGGTGAAAGTGAGTGAAAAGCACTAAAAAGGACTAAACAATAAAACTTCAAATAAGAATAATACAATTTGGGATAAAACTGACTTGAGGGACTGCTACAAGGTATGTGAATATCAAACATGTTTGAAGATCTTTGCACTGAAAAAAGTTTGAAAATCATTTTTGTTTTATATTTTTGATGTATTTTTGTCACTTTTAAACTTGTTCTGCTATTTCCCTTTCTTTTTTCCTGTTAGGTTAGTTTATATTCTAATGTTTATGAAATATAATGAAAAAGATTTGTAACATTTATACCCTATAGACAGAAGTAAACAAATTTGTATTTTTGTGCCTCTTTTTAATTAATAATGTGGTTATAGAGCTGTTACATTAAATAATGCCAATTGTAGATTCAGATTTATGAAGAAGACTTGAAAAAGGAAAGATATGAAAGAGAGAGATTTGGTGAAGAGAAGAAACTTTTGCAAAAACTTAATGAACAATCAGAGTTCCAGCTGAACAAATTAAAATTTCAGATATGTCTCAAACAAAAGTATCATTCCCAAAACATACTTTATTCTTAGTTTCTCACTTCCAGGATAACCCAACAAATAGTATATCAGTAACTGACATAATATTTTATGTGAGAACCTCACCTTGGATGAAATCATTCCAGACAGGAATCAGATACCATGAATGGTATTGCATCAGTATGAGACAAGCTCTGTGCCTTTTTTGCAGGCATCAGGACATTGCATACATTTACCGAAGGGAACTTGTACTGTGACAGTACAGCACTGCTTCTGTTTAACAATATCTGCTTGTGATATTGGTATAATGTGAAATATAATAAATAATTTTTTCAAAAAAACAGTTCATAAATACAAATGATTTATGCACTCTGTATTGTCTAAGAGAAATGAGTTGAATCTGTGATAATCTGTACCTAAGACATCTTTGACACGACTTTGTTCAACCGTTTCTTGAAATCATTGATAAATGGAAGTTTTCATGGCCCTTCTGAGTAATCTGTGCTATTACATTGCATTTAGAACATAAAACATGAATCATAGGGATGGCAGGAACTTCCGTGGTCTTCTAGTCCAACCTTCTGCTAAAGATAGGAAGGAGACTTCTACCATCCCAGTCAAATGGTTAATAGATTATCACCTTATATTCAACCTAAGCTAGTCGTTTATTGAAGTGACTGCTCTTGACTGAGGGCTTTATTATAAGAAGCAGGGCTTTTTTTCTCATAGAACGCTCAGAATGGAGTTCCGGCACCTTTTTTGGATGGAACCTTGTAGGGTAGGCAAGGTGGGTTGTATGACATGTGTGAGTTCCGGCACCTTTTTCTTTTACAAAAAAAGCACTGATAAGAAGCAATATATCTTTTATTAACATTACACAGTTTCACATTTCTGAGTTATTAAATGATGCAGCAAAAGGACCACTAGAGGGCACAAGAAGTCTTCCTTTCAACAATTCTGAAATTTGCTTTTCAATAACTGACTTCTCTTGGCAGAGATATAACTTTTCATGAAGTCTTGTTGGTACACAACTAATACTTGCTTCCTTATCGGATGGAGGCCCATGTTCCTCTGAAACCCAGCAAGATACTGACAAATGCTTATTTAGACAAGGCTGTAAGGTTTCTTTTTAAAATTTCATCTTTTAATAAGTTTAATAATTAAATACCATTTTCATGCAATATTTAATAGTTCTTCTTACAGATGCAACTTCTTTCTTTATAGCTGCATATTATATAGTATATATTTTTACTTCATTGGCTGCATTTCTCCTCTTCACAGATTAAACACTTTCAGACAGAAAATCAACTTCTTCAGAAGCAAGTAAAACAACAGGTTTGTGTTTATTGCTTTAGATATATTTAGCGACTCCTAAAGTTGCAGACTATAGTTTTAATATTACTATTATGATTAAGCTAAAATTGACTAATATTCAGCTGTATAGTTACTGTTCCTAATAAACTAATTTTTTTTAATCCATTATCATTCTTTATATAATTTAATATTTTTGTGATGCACTATATTTGGCTAGCATACATATATGTTGTTGTTGTTAGCTGCGAAGTCGTGTCCGACCCACCGCGACCCTATGGAACATATATAGTTTAAAGCAATATAAAAATCAAAAATACAACTCCAATAGTATATCCATAAATATAATAAAATAAATTTAGAAAATTAAAGTCATAACCAAATTTAAGCTTTTAAAGTTAAATCCAGAAATTCTGGGAAGTACTTTGCGACCTTATTTTAGGATAATAAAAATTTGAAAAGTATTTACAAAAAACAACACCAATTATCAGTGTAAAGATACCTGTACTTGTATAGTATATTATCTATACTGTGGTAATTGGGGTATAAAGTCATCTATAAGCAAATTAAGATGCTCTGCCCCCCATGTGAGGACAATGTGGAACTAAAAAAATATCTTCCCTTTTATTAAAGTGTATTTTTAAGTGTTTTTAAAGATAGTTTGTATTGAACCAAAAACAACGAGCCATAAATACAAGAAATTCAAGTGTGTCATGTTTTTCCAAGAAAAATAATTCTTTCTATCAATGTCATTTTATATCCATTTTTATACAGGCAAAAGATTTCCAAGCACTTACAGAAAAATATTTCTGCCTGGAGCAGTTGTTTGTTCCTTCTTGTCTGAATTGTGGGAATTGTGGCCTACTTCAGCCATTGTCTGAACCTCGAATAACATTGTGCTCATGTGCTAACAGAAAACAGCAGCAGCCCCTGTAAACTGAGTCTCTGTCAGCAAAAAAGGCTCAGAGACTAAACATGTTACAACCAGATTCTGCAAGTGTTCAGTGAGAATTTTGTAATGTCAAAAAATATGCAACTCTACCAGCATGTCAGGTCCCCAAAGAAATGTATTTTAACCCTATGCCTATTTTCTCCTTCTGTAGCCTTTCTTTGTGACCTGCCATTCTGTTGGGAGGGCGGAGCTTTTGGGATTGCTTGGCACTGTCTGCTATGATGCCCTTCTCCCCACTAGGGGATGGAATGTCTCTCCCTTATCTGAGACCGTTTGTGCTTGGAGCCAGAAGAAATGGAAAGCGAGAAAGACCATGAGGAGCCCACAGAAGAGAGTTACCAAAACATGATGCCACCTGTGGATTGGCTGGGATTCAAATAAACACTGGGACACTGGGGGGGGAGGAGGAGTATTGAATTTTGCTTTTAATATACTGCTTTGCAGGTTTTTCTCTCAGACCTCGCCTTGATTCCCTGCTGTCACTAGCCCCTAATAAAGTTCCTTTTGAGACAATGCCTGTTTCAAGAGTTCTGCTTTCTTGGGTGGCTTACACAGCAGTTTAATTTTATTTTGGATTTCTTTCTTAGCTATCATTTTATTATACCCTCTTCCATCACTTACCTAATCACTTTGCTTTCTTCTGGGAATTTGATAAGTTTATTATGTAATAAGTAATGGACTCATTTCTATCATCTGCATTTCCTGTACATCAATTCTAGAAGGCAAAAGAAAAAAACATTTTATTCTTATTTTTTCTCTTGTACAGCTGTACTTCTGTATCATTATAATTTTAAAAAGTAAGTTCAGATTATTAAAAAGAAGCATGCTTATTTTTCTCTATCTACAGATATGTGTTATCTGTCTATTCAGTTACAATATATAATTTCTACTTCAATGGAAATTATTTTATGCATATTTTAATTTTGCAAACAATTGTACATTTATATATAGTAGCATAAATAAATTGTAGATAAAAATATTTTCAATTTGAAGTTGTAGGCAGAATTTGTTTTAGTTTACTACCATTTAGTTAATTTTATACAACCCTTTGTAAAAAAGATTCTCAAGGTGTATATATGCAAACCTTTCCTTTAGCCTTTCCCGGCTTGGGTTGGGGAGTCATTATCAATTTTAAGAATATTTGAGATAAAGTACAGTCAAATATTAAGAAAAAAGTAAATGTGTATCTGTGTAAGCATGTGTGTATGTATGTATGTATATGTCAATATCAAGGCAGTATGAAATGTTCTGGTCTATTTCTGATCTTTGTCTTGTTTCTATTATTTATTTCTCAAGTCAATGCAATCACATGACCTCCTTTGCAGGAATGAATGGCAAAACCTAAGAAATTCTACCTGTCAGAATAAAGGGGGAAATACCAATTTAACATCAGTACAATAAAGGGTAATATAAGTCTGTGTTGTACATTTAGGGACTTTACCTAAAATGCATTGCTAGGATTTAACTGTGCCACAAGAGTAAATAGATTTTTCTATTTCTTATATATTTATGACAAATTAAAAATTTATACATATACAGGTTTCTCATCCTAAGCAACTTTAAGACTTGTGGGCTTTAAGTCCCAGAATTCCCCAGCCAACATTCTGACTGGGAATTCTGGAAGTTCACATATTTTGAAATTGCTAAGGTTGAGAAACACTGGTACAATGGAAACCAAAACTGAATAATACTTTTACTGTTTTTCTCACATGAATTTGGGAGAAAATGGTTTCTACTAATGTTTTTAAACTAAGGTTAATTAATTTTGGCCTTTATCCTACAGCTTTCACAATCTGGATTTTGAGCTGTGCAATATATTCTAAACAATTATTTGTCTTTTTTTACAAGAGAGTTTCAAGGGTCGACTTGTTTGCTGCTTGTCTGTTTTGTAATCTTTTCTGCAGTCTTTATGATCATTTTCTTATACAATCAAAGCAGATCTAACATGTATTTCTTTATAATCTGCCAAGCAATTTATTGTCAAACATAAAAAGTGTTAGAAGGGCCTCAATATATAGGCTTAGCGTATGGAATGCAGCACAGTTACTTCATTAAATTATGACTTTCTATGTGCCTCTTTTGTATCTCACATTTAATATTTACTTTTTGGTTATCCATGAAAACTTTTGTTTAGTCTGAATGCAAGTTCTGACTCTTTATTCTTTGAAATAGTTTCAAGACCTAATTGTGAAAATGATATTACTTGTTGTAATGCAGTGTTTGCACATTACTGTTTGGTTTTTCTGAATATTCAGTAGTTTCACATAGCATTTCATTAAAAACCATTTATACTTTCAGTTGCATATTTATATCTCCACGTCCTCATTTTATTTATGTTGTTTTATCCTTTTCTCCTAAAATAGGTACACTGGGCAATTTATCCCAATATTTGCTTATAGTTTTATAGTCTAGACAGAGTAACAAAAGGGAGGGAGGAAAAATGGAAAGAAAAACCAACTAGAAATTGTTTATTTTGATTGAGCTGTTATTATCTTAGAGCTGATGGAATGGCTTACGATTTTCCTCTTTTAGATGAAATGTAAAAGATCTTTTAGTTATTTGCCTCTAAAGTAAATCAGGGGATATTTTTTTTTCATCTAGTATTGTCTAGATCAGTGTTTCTCTACCTTAGCAACACTAATGTGTGTTTACTTCAATTTCCAGAATTCACCAACCAGCATAAAGTTGCCAAGGTTGAGAATCATTGATCCAGGTGGCTGTTATAGAAAGTTCCTTTTTTATTTCAATGTGAAAATATTGAGATAAATGGATATCAGTTGAAGTTCTTATATAAATTGCCTAGCTGTGGGAACAATGCCATAATTCTACTTACTGCAGCAATTTGTACATTTAGGCACAACATCTAAAAATAGGCTGGATTAGAGCCCCAAATCCTACTTTTCCTGATGAAAACACATCAACAAATACTATAGCTGTAATGTATTGGCTTTATCTGTTTTAATTCACTTGCTTAATGTCTGACTGCTAGTTTAATGTCTGACCTACTTTCTGTGTGTTTTGTAATGGTTGCTGAAAGCCAGCCTTGATGCTTCCAGGCTGATAATTAGGTTTGGGGCAGGAAACTGCTACTTTAAACCTATTGGTCACCACCTAGAGGTCAACCGTATAAATAGCTGCACAGCAGCTATTAGCTTGCTTCTGTTCTGTTCTGTTCTGAGTTAAAATAAACTTTTGCTGTTTGAATACTTCGTCTCACTTAATGCCTCAAGAACCAAGTATTTAACAATATCCACACTGTAATCTTATTACAGTTCATACACCTGATAAACAGTAGTTAGAGAATAGATAACTAGAATGCAGAAGTTTTCTATGAACATGGGCTGGCCATAATTGGGAGGGGGAATGCCTGCTTTCCTTGCTGAAAGTCTGGGTTGTGACTATTGCATTTTTAGGACTAGGTAGATAGGACTTAAAAGCCATATATCTAAACTTGAGTGTTACACCAGATTATATACGGTGTACTAAAAATCAGACCAATAGGCCAATCCCATTTATTATTTTTTAACTCAGGGGGAAAAAACTTTACTGTAATTAGGAATATTCAAAGGTCATGCGTTAAATGAGTAGAAAGTGTTTAAAGAAAATGACAACCAATTCAAACATTTAATTTAAAGTAATTTATACAAACAACTGGCTATTTGACACCCTTTAAATACAACGCTGACTCAAATAGATCTTGATAGACAGAACATACAAAAGCTGTTATAAAGCATTTCTCAAGGAACTGTTACCAGAAGATAAGCAGTTGGACAATTGGTTCATTAGGTGTTTAGGTTAGGTTACTTCTGTTATAGTGTATGTGTATCATGAAACAGTTATGAATGGTTTTCATGCTATCATAATTAGAATTTGTGGCTGGCCTTTAAAGGAAATCTGCTGTTGTGTTGATAGCTGCTTGAGTAATGTGGATCAAACATAGTTTTTCCTCAAAGGAAAGATAATCCCTGGGCAAATATAGTTTCAATGAAACCAGATATTTCTATAATTGTCACTAGTGTTTCCCAAAGTTTTCCTTTATTATCAGAAAGTGCTTCTTTAAATGCCTGTGATGTGATTGGGTAATAGTTTCATATCATACCTGTTTCATATCTGTTACCCAATTTGGGTAATTTACCCAGGTTTGGGAAGTACCACATTACAACATCCTTTTCTTGAATAAAAATTAAATACAGAAAGACTTTGAATATAAGAGATTTGGCTTAGTGGTAATCTCTTTGTTGTTGACAAATTTTCTGCGAAATAATTTTGCCACTGGAATCATTCTGCAGCTTGTTCCTTTTAAGGTAGTTTTCCTTTTTAAGTCTAGCATTAAGTTTTGCATCATATTTGCATCTATCCAGGTACCATGAATTCAAATCAAATAAATCTTTATACAGTCCCAGATCAGTATACACTTTTAAACCAAGGACAGGGACTGTAAATTTCAGCTGTCTTAGACAAGGAGGCCAGTTTTAAGAGTCATGGGATTAGGTCTAGTGGTCTATCACAACTTTATATTGATTTAGTGTCCTGGTTAAAAGAGAATTCTAATTATAACAGTAAGTTTTGAAACAGGTAGTACAGCACATAACATTTAGAATATAATGAAAAGTACTATTCTGAAAAAAACAATGTATTACTTTGTAGATGAAGATTACTTGAAAAGTCAGTTAACCATTTGTTTTTTTATAGCCTTTGTTAAAAAGAAGTATCATTTTGTACCAATCCAAAAGTGCATTGAGCTCTTTAGTCTTGAGTTCATTTTGCCGGGACCTGAAGACCTGGCTCTTCGAGCTTTCTGGCCCAGGCTGAGAGTTTTTAATTGGGGTTTTTATATTTTTTCAGGGATTAAATTTAATTCTTTTAATTGTTTTTAATTTTTGTATCAATGTTTTAAGTACCCTGTAAATCACCCTGAGTCCTTCGGGAAAGGGCGGTATATAAATTCAAATAAATAAATAAATAAATAAATAAATAAATAAATAAATAAATAAATAAATGTAGCCCCTTCTTTGATACCTATGAGCTCCAATCTGCTCACTAACTAATTTTTCAGACATTACCAGTTTCCATTTCCAATCTGATTTTAAGAGTTTTAAATAGAAGATTGGTATGTTGCAATGTAAATTAATCACCTTTGCATCAGCCTTATTTCCAAGAATGTCTTTGGGCTATACATAAGTCCACAAACAAAAAAAGTGGATGACTTCACCACAATACTTCAGTATGAATGTTGTAAGGAGACATGATAAGGGACATTCTGAAAAGATAGCGTTACTTGTAATGTGTGTACTGTTGCTGATCACTCCTTCTGCCATTTTGGGACAGCACCCAAAAAAATGGATTATAATGGAACAATTAATCAGTGGAACAACTTGCCTCCAGAAGTTGTTGATGCTCCAACTTTGGAAGTTTTTAAGAAGAGATTGGACAACCATTTGTCTGAAAATGGTATTGGGTTTCCTGGGTTGGACTAGAAGACTTCCAAGGACTTTTCCAACTCTGTTATCCTGTTATTCTGAAAATTCAAAATATATCTATGCCTCCCATCCATTGCCTTTTAACATTTTATTTCAGTGTTTCAATTAAATCTGAAATACTGCATGATTTTGCAAAATCTGTATTTTTTCTTACAGTTCTTTTTTTAAAATAAATTGTAAAATCCTAACTTACTGCCATCAGAGGTGGAGATTAGAATTTCATCTGTTAGGTCAATATGTTTTAAAATAATTGTAACAAATGGCAAACAAGATCCCTTTGGAACACCTTCACCTGTCAAACTGATGCATACCAGGTTTCTCTTAGCCTCTTCAGCTGACATCTAACAGAGATCTAACTGTTTATGGTAGCATCAGTTGCATTCCATTTTGCCATGTCTTCATCTGTTCTTTTCAAGGTTCATAAAACTAAGAAATTTGATTTGCTAACATTAATAGATTTTGTTTTGATTTAGGAGGTTTCACACAACATTTATACTAGGTCTATCATTGAAAAGACTGAAATAAAAATAAAAACAGCTGAAGGATTTAATCAGAAGAATTGTTTAATCAAAATAAGAGGGAGCAATTTAGGAGTAAATTACTTTGATATGACTAATGAAAAACCTCACAATATCATTATATTTACCATTTATACTAAACTTTTGTTTGAAGTGTCTATGAAGTCCACATTGCTGTAATAACGTTTTATTGTTCTTCACAGTCAGACTATCAATGGTATGTTCCTGACTGGTTTCCGCCAGATGTGCACCACAAGGAAAATGGTAAGGGAGCAGCAAACACATATTTTAAGTATTTTCTTTTAATGGGTCTTTTTTGAGGGGGAGGGTGATAGCTAATACACTTTCATAAGCACTCAATGATTTGTATACAGCTCTATTTGTAAAACTACAATGAATACATGTGGCTAAGACTATATATTCTAAATATGATACAGCTGTCAGGCTTTTTATTTTAAAAATATGTTATACATTAGAGAATTGTGTAAATAATGATATCCATGGAGAAGAAATGGTCACATAAATATTTTAATCTGAATAGAAGTACCTCTTGTCTGATCTTAAGCTAGATCAGACATCTCCGACTCGCGATGTCACATGACTTCGCACAACTTATTGGGACTGTTTTGCCATTGCCGGCAATGGGGTGAGGGTGTGTGGCTTCCATGTGACATGTCCGGCCCGTGGGCAGACAGTTTGATACCCTTGAGCTAGATGGTACATCTTTGATTTGTAAAAGAAATAGCCAACTTGTTTTTGCATACTAGAGAGAAATTCACTGCAACTTTTATGGAAACTTGGTGGGATAAAATCTACAAATGGAACACACAGCTAAAAGGATTTAAATTATTTAATAGAAACAGACCAAATAAAAGAGGAGGTGGAGTTACTCTCTGTATAAGAAATAACTACATCTCCACAGAAATAGAGCACAACAATGATGAAAACTGTCTTGAATGCATTTGGGTCAATATAAAAGGGGGTGGGGAATGACATTGCCATAGGTGTATACTATAGGCCACCCAACCAAACAGAGGAAATAGTCAGTTAACTAAGGTATGTAGGAAGCACATCACAATAGTAATGGGGAACTTTAATTACCCTGACATCAACTGGGAGACAAACTCTGCACAAAGTGGAAGATCAAGCAGATTCCCGACAAACCAAGCAGACAACTTTGTCTCCCAAAAAGTAGAGAAGGGAACTAGGGGATCAGCCACATTGGACTTTCACTAACAGAGATGAAATGATAGAAGGTGTTGAAGCCACAGGAACCTTGGGGTGGGGGGAGTGATAATGTAATATTGGAATTCAACATTATGCAAGCACAAGCAATAGAACATAGTCAAACCACTCAATCTTTTATTTTGTTTTGTTTCCCTTGTCCTTTTGATTTTCACCGTTCTCTCTGACAATTCACTCCCACACCATCTTCCTTCCTTTCTTTTAAAATACACCGGAGTTAAAGATCATATACTTGCTATTTCAATATTCTCCTGCACAGCTCTGCCTGCATCCAAGTAATCCAAAGTACAATATTGATTGCAGGGATGGTTGCAGCATCCTGCTCTGTTCCAAAGCCTTAGAACAGAGGAGTTCCCGAGTCCGGAGTTGATTCAGGCTCCGAGGGAGCTCTCACCCTTCAATCCCCAGAATAATAATTCTGGGGGTCTAGGGGAGCTCTAGCTCTACCTGAAT
This sequence comes from Daboia siamensis, assembly GCA_024449315.1. Taxonomy (NCBI): domain Eukaryota; kingdom Metazoa; phylum Chordata; class Lepidosauria; order Squamata; family Viperidae; genus Daboia; species Daboia siamensis. Next base: position 82,916 of record JAKJMR010017077.1, read on the forward strand.
GCTCACACTCCCCCCTTCTCCCGAGGGGGGGTTTCCCAAACCGCGAAACAGCTGATTGTCGCTGTTTTCATGATTCAACAGAAAACAACGGGGCTGATGGTCGAAATGACCGCCATCGATGGAGCCTTGCCACCCGGAAGTCAATTAATATATTCTTTTGTTCTCTATTATGGAAGTTTAGGTTCTGAAAGTATACATAGATATTGTAACTATACACAAATTCGCCTATGCACATACATATATAAACCAGTTTAATACACATTGCTGTGTTACAAGCACACATTTATGATGGATGAAAATCTATGGCATTTGTTTTAGCCTGTGTTAGCAACACTAGGTTGATACAATGGTGGCCTTTGCAAAAGATTTTCATCAAGCTTTTATTTAGGAAGATGAGATCATCTTAAATTCAAAGTAAATACAGTGAAATGGGCTGGTCACATAGCAAGAAGAACTTATGGCAGGTGGACCAAGGCAGTCATAGAATGGATCCCACTTGATAAAAAGCGTCCACAAAAGTGACCTAAAACAGGATGGATTGTCAACATCAGCAAGTATTGCTGGTCAATTTGGCAAAAGATTTTCAGGACCGTATTGGTTGGAAACATGTGGAAGAGACCTTTATCCTACAGTGAATAGACAATGGCTAAAATGATGATGATGATGATAGTGATTATTTCATCTCATGCTTTGCTTATCTTTATGTGTTATTTAAAGATGTCTTATCTGAAGGCTACCTTTGGAGCTAAACAGGACTTCTTTCTCTAATTTCATCAGATTCCTAATATTGTTTGCAATTCCTGTGCCAGCACTAATGTTGGCAGGCATTGTGTCTTTCCCCCTCTCTTTTTAACTTAATGGATTTTTGTGGATACAAGAGAATGTAAATTACAAGTGGAATCCAGTAACATCTGGCCCCTATAACATTCCACAAATAAGGCAGATTATATGCTAAAAGCTTTATCTGGGAAACCAACCTCAGCATATACAGTATATTCAAATTGCTGTTTCAGATGCTCACTTTGCTGTTCATAAAACTAAACTTCTTTAGAGGCAATGAATTGTTTAGTCATAAGATGGCCTGTTAACTCTTTGTATGAAAGCTCTGTGTCTCTTCATAAGTACTTAATAACTTGGATGTGTATGGCTTTAGTCTTGCTGAACAAACTAACAGGAGAGACCAAGCTGGCTAGCTCCACATACTTGGAGCCCCTGAAGTGCTTAAAAGCATTAGTTCATAAAGTTAAAGTTTCATACAGTATAGTTGTGAGCCAACTGTCCTCAAAGAATAAAAAGATTTGCAGAGAAAGTCAGTCTGGCTCCAAAGTCTTGGAAAGAGTTGCTGGACAGTAAATGAAAGTTTTACTTTGTTTACTATTTATTGAGTAAGATATGAAAAGAAATTCTGAACTGCCTATTTAAATGGGAATTATTATTTCATATATCCAGAAGTAGACTCTAAGGTAACAAAAAGGTTTGGTAGAATTTTTTATTTGGAAAAAACATCAAGATTCAACTAGCTTTAAGGGGGTAACATATGGTCCCAACATTTTCCCCATCATGATGCTTGCTTTTCAAAACATATTTGGATTGTAACTCCTATAATGGCTACCCAATTTTAATTGGCTTAGAATTTTGAAAAGTGCATTCCCAATATATTTCAAGACTGGGAAAATATTACTGAAAGAATCACAACTGTTTTAAAATTAGAACTGGGTGAAAAAATTCAAGATTCAAAGAGTAAATGTGAAGTAAAGAAAACAAATGATTGAATTTATCTTTCTTTTCCTTATGTCACCGCAAAAGCTACCACTACTTTTAGGAAGGAAATTTCAATTAGTGCCAAGGATATTTTCTATAATTGGTATTAGCATCAGGAAAGAAAGCATTTTTTTTTGATAAAGCAGTTTTATTAAAGATACAGAGGCAATAATAGAGAAAATAACCAGCAATGGCAGCTGCATGCCACAAGTCATATATATGCAGCAGATATGAAGTTCAAATCATACATGCACCCTGGGAGTAGGTTGAATCTTAGTGGTAATGACAGAAGATATCTGTTCATTGTTGTTATGGTCCAGTCTGGTCTTAGGCTCTTGCTATCTGACTTTGGTCCTCTGGCCCTCACAATTTGTTTTGTTTCATTTCAGGATATTTAGACAGGCTCACTTTGCAGATTGCAATGTATGGCAGTGAAAGCTGGACCATAAGAAAGGCTGAGCGCCAAAGAATTGAAGCCTTTGAACTCTGGTGCTGGAGAAGACTCCTGCGAGTCCCTTGGACTGCAAGGCGATCAAACCGGTCAGTCCTAGAGGAGATCAACCCTGACTGCTCTTTAGAAGGCCAGATCCTGAAGCTAAAACTCAAATACTTTGGCCACCTAATGAGAAGGAAGGACTCACTGGAGAAGAGCCTAATGCTGGGAAAGATCGAGGGCAATAGAAGAAAGGGACGACAGAGAATGAGGTGGCTGGATGGAGTCACTGAAGCAGTAGGCGTGAGCTTAAATGGACTCCAGAAGATGGTAGAGGACAGGAAGGCCTGGAGGAACATTGTCCATAGGGTCGTGATGGGTCGGACACGACTTCGCAGCTAACAACAACAACAACAACAAACACTTCGCAGATCCCAGTTTGTACCTTAATGAATTATGTATAGCTAATTGTGATCTATTCAATAAAGTATGGGTAAACATACTGAGCACAGTGTATGAACCTAGTCAATGACTACATGCTTGAATGCCTCTTCTGGATATTGTCCTGGGAAAGTTCAAGTCCATGGTTTTTGTTTTGGATGCTGGTTTGTGATTAACTGGCTTCTGAAGTATTAATCTGCATGCCCTATGGTTTTGATCCTAGTTGACTTTACTCTCATCTGCTGTATCTAGTAAAAACATTTCAACACCACTTAAAATAGTTAGATTTTTGTGATTGGTTTTACTTTGTTTTGCTTTGTGGTGCCTTCAAATCTGTTTTGATTCCTGGAAACCATCTGGACAAATCCCAGATTTTTGGAAGTTATTTGGCATTGTCTTCTTGCTTTGACTGAGAAAAAGTGACCGGACTAAAGTCACCCAGCTGGCTTTATATGTATGGTAGTATTAGAACACCTGGTGTCCCTGTTCTAACAATGCATTTAGCAACTACACCAAAACTGTGTTTTGTAGTTTAATCTTAAATATTTTTTATGCAGCTTAAATGTTTGCAGTTAAAATATGTTCATGCAACCACCTTGCTTATTTATATAATTTTCAGTGGATCAAAATGGCATGTTTGCCATGTAATTCTGTATTTTTCTCCTTCTCCTGTTTTCCTTCTCTTCACCCAATGAATGAATGAAAAAAATCCACAAAGGAAGGAAAACTGGAATAGCTGCCTAAAGATTTCTTTTTTAAGTCCACTAGAAGCCTTCCATCTGGAAGTACCTTCTGAGTCATTCTGAGTCATTTTGGCCACAGAAAGTCTGTTATTGTAACTGAAGTATTCTAACACTGAATTCATTTTTTTAAAATCTCCTGGTGAAGTTGGATAGCAAAGTTTTTACATGATAATTGATAGGGAGGTAGGGGAAGTCCAAGAGGAAACTTTGTTTAGATGTTATTAATGTATGTACTTCAACTTTGGCCCACTCCAGAATGTGTTTTAATAAGATCCAGAAATTAAGCACATCTACTTCTTACAAAAAGTGTTGAAGTGGAAGATAGCATAGGCTATGTCCAGTTTTAGCCTATGGAGATAATTTAACAACCACTTAAAAGTTTATTTCCAAAAAAATTGATTCTTCCCTCCTTTAATGATGCATTTAATATTCTTGCTGTCCTTCACGTGTGCAGGCTATTAATTTATTTTCCATGAAACTTTTAAGTATAGAAATAAATGCAAGTCTTTCCTGATATTGCAAAGTGGGTCTTAAGCATTTTGTATGTAGATGAGTATAAAGTAATAATCTCTTCCTCTGCTCTTTCACTTCATCTTTCCCTTTCTTACTTACTTTAGGTTGGTCTGTCATAAAGAGAAGTTCAGCTTTAACCTAGTGGCTGGAATGTAGGGTCAGGCCCCTTATCCCTACACCTAGATAATCTTTCCTAATAACTGCTAAGACCTGGGTGATTTCTCTGGCAATTGTAAATTTTTCTCAAAGGAAAATGAATCTGCCTTTTGCTGTGTCATTCCCTGTCTCCCCAACTACATGCCTAAAGGAAAATTCACTATCTTTATTCCTAAATATAGTGTTTCTGTTGTGCAGCCAGTGAAACATCCTTTCCCAAGTCATTCTTTCAGCCTGTCAATTGTAAATCTACTTTTGATACCATCTCTATCTTATCAGATAAAATCTGTTCTACATCTGTGATTTTTCAAAAACATCCTTATACATAATCTATCCATAGAAGGAGATTGCTGACATTATTGTTACTGCAAATGCAACAAAAAATGAAATACAATCCTGGCCTGCATCAACAGAAATATCATGTCAAGTTCAAAAGATATTATTGCTGCTGTCTGTTGTTTATTTTCCAGACCACATCTAGAATATTGTGCCTAGTTCTGAACATGGTATTTTATGAAAAATATTGACAAACTGCATCCAAAGAAGAGTGACTAAGAAAATAAACAAAATGGGCGGAAAAACATGGAAGAATTGGTTGCTCACAGTTTATAAAAGCTTCTTTCTAGTATCATTCATATAAAGATGTCATGTCTTATTTAGCCTGTGACTATACTTGAAAGAACTCAGTAGTTTGCCTAATTATTGCAAATGTCCTTCCAAATATCAATCTTCTTATGGTGCAGGGAGAGTTAAAGACCTTAGCTAGTTCCAAGATGCCTGAAAAACCCATAATGCAGCTATCATCCTGAACCTATACCGCTTTTGCAGTGATCAGTGCTTTACATGGGAGGTTACCTGGATTCCATGGAGGAGTTCTCATAATCAATTACATCAAGGGGAAAAAAGGAGTCTGAACAAGTAAAAACCAAAAGGAATTATTTCAGTGGGCAGGGAAGCTTTCCAAATAACTATCCTGCCTGATCACATGTTTGGCAATATAAACTCACTATAGATACAATTCCCAGAGCCACAAAACAAATGAAAACAATGTAAAATTAGCTTCCAGTGAGAGATAAATAATAAAAACTAGAACTATTTTTATACATAGTGTTAGTTTCTCAGTATTATAAAGTTGACATCTGTATATATATTTGATGTTTTACATCTGTTGAAAGAAAAATCTTCAGGTCCAGTCCAAGCTGGGAATAAACAAGATGGAGGCTGTTTGGAATGAAGATTCAGTTTATTTAATTACCATAAACTTCAGTGACACAGCATGTTTCTGGGGTGGCTGACCAAATGGAGCTGGGAGTGAGTGGGGTTTCTTTGTCTTTTGTCTTTGGAGTTGTTGCCGTTTCAGGTTGTTCTGGTTCCTGTGTCATATACTTTGACCTGAGCATTCAGTATTCTAATGGTGGTGGGTTAATCCTATTATGTCCTATAGTTCATGTTCTGTCCTTGGGAGTCTTTTTCTAATTCCATCAGCTCAAACCTTCTCTGGGGCTGTGGCTGAAGGCATTTTGCTTATGAATATGTGGTCTAGTCTTTCTGAATAGGATTATCAAATCTGCCTTTCTACAGAGCTGGCCTGCTCAGGTTCTGCCTGGGGAAACTTGAGCAGAAAAGCCTTTTAAGACTTTTTCCCCTCCATTATTCCTTTGGGGAAATATAATATTCTGCCTTTTGTTTAATATTCCCCACCAAAATATGTCCTTCTCTAGAAGGGAGGGTGGGTGCTGACTTCTAACACATCCTTATCTATTTGTACTGCACATTAAAATACAATGCTGTACTATTTCTATCCTTAAGTTCAAATTAACCAACAGCTTTTTTGACATTAAAGATATATGGTCCTTATAAGAATTTCTAAGGATACAGCATGCTTAATTTGAACAGTGGCATAATCTCAAATGTATTTGTTTCTTGGTTTATAATACATGCTCAAAGTGATCGTAAAAAGGTCTAAATATAGTGATTATCTGATATAAGAGACAGGATCCATTGGGAATATAACTACGTATCTTCTAGTATCTTTGTTTATCTCTTTTTTGCATTGTGCTTGCATATGGTATTCATAATACTAGCACTCTAGTAATATACTTTAAATTCCCATATGTTAACAGGCTGTATATCTTCCTCTCCATTGGCTTCATGAAGCATTCATTTAACATATGGGAAATCTTGGCCTTCTCATTCATTATCTGGAAGAGGGACATGAAATTAGTTCCACACTATTTGTTCACTTACTGTATATAGATGCCACAGTCTTGAAAGAGATGAAGTTGTGGATGTGAGTCTCTTCACCTTTTTGATGAAATAGGTGCAAATTGTTCTTTAAGTGCAATCTTCTTTTCTTTTTGGTTCTCTCATCTATTTTTAACTTTGTTAATCATACATATCCTCAGCTGCTAAGAAATGGAGATAATAATTTGAAGTCCAATTCTAATATTGCAGACATGACTTTCTTAATTGTGAATGAATTCAGTGACACCAATTTCCTAAAACATCTAAGATAAGTGTTTTGCTATAGCCTAAAAAGCAGAGACATCATCCTGTCAACAAAAGTCCGTAGAGTCAAGGCTATGGTCTTCCCAGTTGCAATGTATGGCAGTGAAAGCTGGACCATAAGAAAGACTGAGCGCCAAAGAATTGAAGCCTTTGAACTCTGGTGCTGGAGAAGACTCCTGCGAGTCCCTTGGACTGCAAGGCGATCAAACCGGTCAGTCCTAGAGGAGATCAACCCTGACTGCTCTTTAGAAGGCCAGATCCTGAAGCTAAAACTCAAATACTTTGGCCACCTAATGAGAAGGAAGGACTCACTGGAGAAGAGCCTAATGCTGGGAAAGATTGAGGGCAATAGAAGAAGGGGACGACAGAGAATGAGATGGCTGGATGGAGTCACATAATAATAATAATAATAATAATAATAATAATAATAATAATAATAAT
>JAKJMR010017077.1:96528-148763 GCA_024449315.1 Daboia siamensis
TCTATCTATCTATCTATCTATCTATCTATCTATCTATCTATCTATCTTTAAACATCTTATACAGTCAGAATAATATTTCATTTATTTTCTATCCATGTAGTAATAGTTTTCGCTAGACATGTTAAACTCTTGGCATCACGTGATGTCATGAAACGTATCAGGATGGTTTTGCCATTGCCGGCAATGGGGTGGGCGCGGTTTCCGCATGATGTGTCCAGCCGGCTAAGACACCCCTGGTCTTAGCATTTAAGTGTTAGTTAAAATCATTTTAGTTAAACTTACAGTCAATCAATCTTAAATATATCTGTTAGTCTTTACGGCATTTGGGGGCATTTTGTTGTTTTTGATGCACTTGAATATTGATGCTCATCTGGAAAACATAATTTGAAAGCCACATTCCGTTATACCCTTTACTCTTACTTACTCACATCCCCTTCCAGATGGTTGTTGGCTTCTCCCTTTGAAACCATTAATAGCATTTTTGTGCCACATGGTGCTTAGCAAGTATCTTCATCTTCCTTCATTGAAGCTCCTCAGTGAAGTTTAGTTAAATGTGTGGGCTGTATGTTTGCTCTCTTTCTGCATAGGAAAAGGTCCTTTTAAATTGATATCAGTTTTTTCTCTAGCACTACAATTTGTTAAGTAAAGTAAAAAGTTTTTTTACATGCTTATTTAAACTTCTGCCCTAACTTCCCTTTGAGGAGCATCAAAGGTAAGTCAATGGACTACTCTAATAACAATCATGTGAGATGAATTAAACCAAGAGATTGTAACTGGACCAGAACTGTCATGTGAATTTTATTTATTTATGGCATACTGCTGCATTAGAACCTACTGCTGTTGGTCAGTTTATAACTACTTAGAGATTTGAATCTGATAAGTTCAGTTTTAGATTAATGCTATAGTGATGATTCATAAATGAATATTATTATTTATTCCTACTGTTGAAGAGCCAAATAGATGAGACTGAATCCACACAATTTTTTTTAGGGGGGGAATGTCATATTTCTTGTAAACTTGATAGAGACCTGTTAGAGGTATTTAATACTTTCCAATTTTTCTGCTTTTTTGCGCATACTCTGTTTACAGCATTAAATCCAATGGCAAAGATCCATTTGTCTTCCAAAGGTGTAATTGCTCCATTACTTATGCTGAAGCATAAGAAAGCAATTTAATCTTATCCTATTAATTCTCCCAAGCTTTCAAAATCCTACTTCATAATTGCCCTCTTTCCTCTAGATAGGCATACAAATAATTAAGACAAGAGCAGAAGCTTAGTTACATTAATAAATAGGTATTTTAGAAGAAAGCAGTGTGGATCTAAAATAGAGATTTCAAAGATCTGAGTGATTTCCTTCTAAGATGTTTGCCATTTAGACATTCCTTCTTCAGGCTCAGCTACCTTTTATCTGACCATTCCCTTGGTTGCATTTTTTTGACCTTTCTTCCAAGGTCATTCCCACATTCTATCATAGCTTCTCATATGGCTCAGGTGTTCTATTTCTTGAAATGGCACAAGTAGAAGACAGTAGATACAAACATGCAACCTTTTGCTTATCTTTTTCTTGCCTTGCCTGAAAATCTATTCTACAGCCACAGAATGAGCAATCAGTACCTGAGCTTTTTCATCATTGGAGCTGTAGATGCAGAGAAATCTTATCTTTTTTTCTTCAAACAGATTTTGTGCATGGTATAACAGAGGGATGGTGGTGAAGTGAGGAAAGACATCAATAGCATCTGGTTCTGTCAACATAATCAGGAGAGAAGTACTGAATTTCATTCATGTAATGCAATATTTTTATCCATCTGCCAGATTGTGTTTATTCTTAATATGTGAAGCAAAACAAGCTTATATACATCAAGAATTCATATAATGCAACATTTCTACCATCTGCCAGATAATATGTTTATACTTAGTATGTGAGGCAAAACAAGCTTAGAAACATCAAAAATTTTAAAAAATATATTACAAGGCTTCAGGCTTGAATTATTGGATTTAAAACTATATAGTTACATGATGCAAATCTTAACTTTCATTTGCAGTTTTCTATATTCTCTTTATTTTATATTCCAGTTTGAAGCTCGCAAAATAGCTTTAAAAACACCATATAAATAAATAGGAATATCATATTATGAAACAAAAGGTTAACATATTTGTTGCAGTTGGGTATTGAAAGGTTTGTAGGACAAGACACCAAAGAAATGTGTTTCCTTAATTAAAAAAAAACCTTTCCTCAGCATGAATTGGAGGCATGTTGGTTGTCTGCTGTTCCCATTTATATTGTCTATGGCCCTTGGGTTATATAATTTAAAAAGATATAACCTATTTTTTTAAAGTAGCAGGCATTAAAATGTAGTATATTTCTCTCTATATTACAACCTTATAAAATATAATGCATTTACACTACAAATACATAACTTAGAAAAATATATAAACACAATTGTTAGCCATTTAGGACTTTCCTGAATATATATTTTTTCAAATGACACAATGATCAAAGGAAATAACTGGTTCATGTGCACACTTTGCTTCTCTATGTTGGGGTTTTGTCATGGCTATAATCTACAGCCAATCTTTTAGTTGAAATAACATTTAAGGCTGGGAAATTAAAATAAAATCACTACTTTCTGGTGTGAAAGAAGCAGGCAGTCCTAATATTACTGGAATGAGAGAATAATGATTCTGTTTGAAAGTTCATTTAGGAGAATGTTATATAATTTATTTAACTTCTATACTCTTGTGTACTGCATGTCTGAACATGAGCAATGGTATGATCATAATAAAACTGAACTGAACTGAAAAACACTGTAAAGGAAAATGCCATTTGTTGATAGGAAAGTAACAGCTTTTTGACAAAATGTTGTATTTTAATCTATACTATCGTGTTCTCCAATTTAGTTTTATTGCTCATTCTATCAGAACTGCAACCAGGGTTTCACTTCATTAGTATTACAACATTTGGCATCATAAACTTTCCTGACCAGGAAAGAGGCACAAAGGCTATTAGGAAGGCATCATAGAGAGGAAACTCTAGGGAGTAAGGGCAGGCATTAGGAAGGGAAATAACTTTGGGAGAGCTTAAGCCAGTCTTCTCACTCCAGATGTTGTCCTCTGCATTTTCTCATACATCCATCAAGATCTCCCTCAAAAAAAATGCTTTGTGGTATCCTAATGCAGCAGTAGGAAGTCCTTATGAAGGACACGTTTTGAAAGCAATGGAAGGGGAATGGTTACTAGCAGAGACATGGTCTGTTCATAGAATGGTTGCCAGTCTAGTCACTAATCAAATAGTCTATGCACTAATAAAATATATACTAAAGAACAAACTAGGTCTGTCAGATGCTCTGCATTACCACAAACAGATCTTTGCAAAATTCAAAGTCTTAGCAACACATTATTAATTTTTGTTAAATTTATTTTGTTCCTATCATGCCATGGAACTACTTTAGGCAGCAAATAAATACAATACTAAATACTAAATAAATAAATAATAATAATAAACGAACACCATGATAAATGTTGATGCTTTCATTTGCAGCATGCCAGCTTTTAATTTAATTTTTGTACCCTTTTGAAATGTTGGATAGGGCATGAAGGCCTGATATTTCCCATCTTGGTATGTTCTGAATGGCCCTGAAAGTCTTGTCTTGTCTCAGGCATTGGGTTAAGGTGGCTGGACTCTTGTGAGTTCTGTTGTTGGCTGGATTCATCACCATCTTTTTTTATTTGATTTTCCCTATTGTTTTTGTTTTGCTTTCCTTTGTTTTGCTCACTATGTTTTTGAATTGTGTTGCATTTCATTCTCTTTGTTAGATTGCAAGCCAGTTGTTCCTTTGATCTTGAACGTTAAAGTAGATCTTGCACTACTTAAGCTTCCAATACGAATGCAAACCTAAATTAGTTAGAATGCTCAGTTTCATTAGAAATGGCTCCTTTCCACTAGGTGGAGGTGTTGTTTAAAATGGTGATAGTTCAAAATCAACTATTGAAACAAATTCATTGCCATATATTCCTCTCACCTACTCCAATCCTACCTCACAGAATACAAGAAAATGTTTTGATGGCTTGATTGTAATCTCAATTTTCTATAGTCAGTATTGCTTATTGGAAAGTTTATAATTCAAAAATTACTATATCAGTTTCCATAGCACCTTTCTTGATCCTTTCTGGTCTATTTTATAAACTTTCCAGAGGTTACTATCAATAATGTTTTTTACCATTATCATCACCTCTTTTTATGCAACACATATGTGACAAGCACAACTTAATTATGAATGCTGCAGATAAAGAAAATGTATAGTGTGCAGAGATGTCCAAAAACTTCTAATTGCAATGTCTGACAAAATACTAATAAAGCTTTCAAATGTGGCAAAGGAAACAGAGTTGTTTTAGACTTTTTGGCTTCCCTAAAAGCTGTTTTTTCTTCACCAGAGGCTAAGACAGCACAGCATCCATGAATCTTTTTTCTATGACAGTATATAATTTAGCTTCACAATAGTTTTCTTTTTCCTCTGAAACATATTTAAAGATACATTTATAGTCTATACAAATTTACAAAAATGTAAACATCAATCTAATCTAAACAGTTTATTCGGAAGTTATTGTACAGTATTTATCAACATGGGTGACTTTTGTAATGGAGAGATAGCCTCTTTACATGTCTCACTAGATCTGGAATGTGTTTCAAAACATAAACAGATAATTACAATGTTAAACACAGAATTACACAGATAAAGAAAAGTCTAAAAGTTTTATTTCTAATGGAAATTATTCTCATTTTCTAAAAGTTTTTCTTTGTAATTATTGTGCTCTTTCCTAAAATTAGCTCAAAGAATGTACATCCCATTTTATGATATGGCAAATAATCTTAGGGTTGCTTGTACTCTCAAGTAGAACAAAATGAAATTATCATGGGAAAAATCACCCCAAAAGAAATTGCTTTAGTTTCCTGATAGAAGGCAATGCAAGTCAGCACCACTGAGATATATTACAGGGTGCAGCTATCTGTTAGACTCAGTAACAAACCAAAGACTTCAAAGGCATTAGGCTGGTCACCATCGTTCTTGTGATACTGTTGTTGATGTGTATGTTTCTTGCTAATTTTAGCATATTGAGAAGTTCATTTCACATGTTATTCATAACTAAGGCTATATTTTACTCCCAAATTTTTGTCTGTCAGTGACAATTTACTCAAAGCTAAGTATATTATGTTTCCTTAAAACTTTCAATTTGAAAAAAAATATTGGGAGAACTACGACAGTTTGCTTCTAGGACACTTTAAATTTGGATATCATTTTATAAGCTTATTTGTGTTCTCCAAGAAGTAATAATATGCAGTTTTTCTCACATGCAATTCCTCTGAGCCCAAGATGTACAGTGGCCTTCCTGCAAGCTGGTAAACTTGTGTAGCTTAATATATGTAATATCTAAATATTCATCAATGGTATTCATTTTAAAAATGCAAATTCCTCTTTTATATTAGTAATAAACTGACAGGACAAGCTTTGTCATGAGACACGGCCAGATCCTTCTATCAGGCTGTAAATGAGACATTAAGGATTCCATTTGTCCAGAAAAGTAATTGAAAAAAGACGGCAACTGACTTTTTAGGGCTGATTCCCTCTCTCTATCTGCTACCACAAAATTCCTTTTGCTATTTGATCCATTGCCTTGGTGTGAGAGAGAACCATTAGATGGTTGCTGTGTAGTACCTCTAAGTCCTTTCCAACTCCAGCAAATGTCAACAGTGGAAAGTGCCAGGCCATCTTTCTGAAAGACCAAGAATATGGGCCAAACCAAAAGCAATACTTACTGGTATGGAATGCCATATTGTAGCAAACACAGAGGCTGGATCTATAATTCATACACTCCAGGAGATGAACAATGCCTCAGTTCATTTGTAAAAGAAAAAAAAATCTTGAAAAAAAATCTTAGAAGAAGCCCTATGTTAGTAGTTGAGGATATGCTGTGCCTGGAGAAGTTCCTACTTGTTTAAGTCAAAACTTTTTGGTGGCAGAGAAGAAATAATTTTCTAAGAATTAGATTAGCTGCTGTCAGTCTGGAAAAAAGAATTCTAAATAACCAATGGCCCTTATGGGTATATTAGAGTAAGGGATTAGGTCTTGTAACTGTCAGAGCATGAAAGCAGGAGTTGTCAGTTTTAATGAGTACAGTCAGCCTCTTTGTCTTTTCTATGATCCCAACTCCTACTATGAAACCTTTGTTGTACTGTAAAGTTGTTGCAACTCAAAGTTTAATAAAAAGGCTTCTAGTTTCTCAAAAGTATGCAACTTCAAACAACAAAAAACATTTTGGCTAAACACCGAGTTGTGTAGTAACATTGTGGAATGAGAAGATAAACAAGGACAAGAAAAAAGAAGTCTTCTAAAAAGAAGACGTGGGAAGGCATTTATTTCATGCTCTGATTAGAGTTGTTCCCCTTCCTTTGCCTTATTTGCCTGTTCTTCTTCCAAGAAAAAGATGCTCAAACATCCTTCCTTGGCAGATCTCAACATTAGGCATGGTTATCTGCGCATGAATTTCTGTCGACTACTAGTCTATCTGAAGCAATCATAATATTTAAATCATATTTCATCTTTTAACTCTTTAGTTCTGTTTTATCTCGGGCAATGAACAGAGAAACGGCCGGCTCAAGTCAAACGGTTTATTTACTTCAGCTCCGGACGAGCTGTCACAGTAAAAAAACTCCTTTATATAGGAACAGGTCAACAAATCAGGGACTGCCATTCTCCCGCCGTGAGATTGTGCCCAATGGCCAGCTGGCAGCTTTTGACAGCTCCCTGGTGACAGCGCATGCGTGGCTTGTCTGGGGGAAATCCATCAGCTGGCGGGCGCTCCGGCTGAGAGACGGCGTGCATCCTCGGCCGGTATTCTGACAGCTCGCGGCTGTCAGTTGCCGGTGGGGATTGCGCATGCGCAGCCTTTTGACAGCTGTCAGTGTCAGCGGCTGAGAGCGCGCGTTCGGGTTGGAATCTGCACCTTTTGACAGCTGTCACTGTCAATGCGGCTGCGTGGATCTTCGGCTGGGAAATGTTTTATCTTTGGTATTTTACACCCTTTCCCCCCCGAATTTAACATAACAGATGCATAGTTTAACTTCAACTGTTGTTCATCGGCGAGCTACCGGCCCAATGGAAGTCCACGAGGTAGGCGGGGGCATGTCGGGTCCTTTTGGAGCGGCGGAGTGGCTCTTTTTCACCTGCAGGATCCTCCCCTGGGGGAGGTGGTGGTGATTTCTGCTGGTCCGGGCATGTTGGGTCGTCAGGATGACCGCTCTCGGGTGGGACAGTTCCTTCGGGAGCTGGAGCCGGGGAATGGTTAGGAGGTGACCTGGGGCGGAGCTGGTCTGTATGCCTGCGAAGGGTGAGCCCCCCGATGTTTATGGTATAGGAGAGAGGCCCGGTTCGCTCTAGGATAACACCTCGGGTCCATTTATCCCTTCCCCCTTAGTCCCGGGCCCAGACATTTTGTCCCTGAGTAAATGTCCTGGATGGGGGTGTGTTGGCTTCCTCAGCTGCCGGTCTGTCGGGGTGTAGTCTATCGAGCCGTGTCACCAGCCTGCGGCCCCAGCGGAGTTCGGCAGGGGATTTCCCGGTGGAAGAACAGGGCGTAGTATGATGGGCAAGGAGGAAACGGGCGAGGCGGCAGTGCCAGTCTCCGGAGATAATTCTTCGGAGGGCATCTTTGCTGGTCCTCACCATGACCTCTGCAAGGCCATTGGACGAAGGGTGGGAGGGGGCCGACGTGGCGTGCCTAATACAGTTGCTCATCGTGAAGATCTGAAATTCACGGGAGGTAAATTGAGGCCCGTTGTCAGAAATTATTACGTCGGGGAGACCATGCGTTGCAAAAACCCCCCTTAGAGCCCAAATGGTGGCAGCCGTTGTGGTGCTAGAGACCAGGAGAACCTCCAACCATTTTGAGAAACTATCCACAATAATGAGGAAAACTTGTCCCTGGAAGGGGCCAGCGTAGTCAATGTGGATACGGGACCAGGGGTTTCGGGTTGTTTCCCATTTGTGTATTGGGGCTTGGGGTAGCACTGGTCTGGCTTGCTGGCATAGGTAACAGCCAGCTACGTGTGCTTCGATGTCCTTGTCAATTGATGGCCACCAGACGTAGCTTCGTGCTAGGGCTTTCATTTTTGTCATGCCGGGGTGGCCGTCGTGCAAGGTTTGAAGAACCTTGTGTCTGTGACCCGGTGGCACTATTACTCTGCACCCCCATAGGATACACCCTAAGTGCGAGGTCAGTTCGTGACGTCTCGCAAAATATGGTTGGAAGTTGGGGGCAGGGTTAACGGACTGCCAGCCTGAGGATACCCATGCTAGTATTCGGCTGAGGGTTGGGTCTCTGCCTGTGGCGGCAGCGATCTATTTAGTGTCAGAGGGCACTCTGATAGCTCTTGTATGGCTAAGATGTGGCCCGCTGGGCTGGGGCTGGGTCTACTTGGGGCAGGGGGAGGCGGCTGAGGCCGTCTGCGTGGCACATTTCTTTGCCCGGTTTGTGGATTAATTGGTAGGAGTACGCTGAGAGGAATGTTGTCCACCACAGCATTCGAGGGGATAATATTTGGGGGGTTTGGCGGTCCCAAGTGAATAAACCTAAGAGGGGCTTGTGATCAGTAAATATGGTAAAGGGTCTGCCGTAGAGGTAATTGTGGAATTTTTTTATGCCTGCTAAGATGGCCAATTCCTCCTTGTCGATTTGGGCATAGTTCCGTTCAGCTTTTGAGAGAGTTCGTGAATAATATGCTACGGGTGCTTGTGACCCGTCGCTGGAGATGTGGCTTAGGACCGCCCCGATCCCGTATGGGGATGCGTCACAAGCGATGCAAAGGGGTTTGTCCTCATTGTATAGAGAAATGGTGGTGTTGCTTGACAGCAACTGTTTTAGTTTCCTGAAACTATCATCGTGGGCTGCAGTCCATTTCCACGATGCCCCCTTGTCTAGTAATCTATGGAGGGTTTCTTGGGCGTGGGGGCTGCCCTGATAGCTAGGATTTTAACATTTGTGGGGTGAATCCCTTTGGAGTCTATTCTATAGCCCAAGAATTTGGTCGAGGGGACTCTGATGGAGCACTTTTCTCGTTTGAGTTTTAATCCAGCTCTGCGGAATCTAGTTAGGACTTCGTGCAGTCTGGCTGCTAAGACACTTTCGGAATCCCCTGCGATGAGGACGTCATCGAAGTAAGGGCAAACTCCGGGGATTCCCTTCAATGTTCTTTCCATGACCTCCTGGAAAATGCCAGGAGCTACGGAAATTCTGAATTGGAGGCGGGTTACACTGAAAGCCCCCCTGTGAGTGACTATCGTCTGGACGTCCACTGTGTCCCAGCTAACAGGGAGCTGCAGGAACGCGTGCGCAAGGTCGAGTTTGGTGAAAATGGAGCCTGAGCCGATTTCTGAGAGGACGTCCCTGACAGCGGGTACTGGGTAGGCGTGAGGGTTCAATGCGTGGTTTGGGGTGGCTTTATAATCCACGCAGATTCTCACGTCTTGACAGGTGTGACTATGGGGGTCTCCCATGTTCCGCTATCGGTGGGTTCCAGGACTCCGAGGGCGACTAGATGATCTAGTTCTCTATCAATTTTTTGCTTCAAGGCAAAGGGGACTCTTCTAGCCTTGATTCTAATGGGCCCGACCTCCGGTTTGAGTTTTAGATCAATGGGGGGGCCTGTGTATCTGTCTAATGTCCCATCGAAGACATCCGCAAAGGTTTTACAGACCCCGTCCAAGGTTTGGGACTGGACGCGGTTTGTGCCCTCTAGGCGGATGTCTAAGGCTTCGAACCAGTCCAACCCGATGAGGCTGGACCGGGGGTGTTCAGTTATCTGCGCTAAAAGGTTTCCTTGGAATTTTTTGAATTCAATTCTTAGATTGGCCTGTCCCTTTAAAGCTATGGGAGCACCCTGGAAATCTGCTAATAGGATTTTAGAAGGTTGCAAAGGGATGCGGCGCTTGCTCTTTGAGCTGAGGGTGGGTGGAGGGTGTCCTACGATAGGATAGAGATGGAGGACCCTGAGTCGACTTCCATCTCACATGGGACTCCCTGAATTTTAACCCAAATCTTGACCTTAGTTCGAATGAGGTGGGTGGCTGCGGGTTTGATTTTGGAGAGGATGGACAGTACAGCCCCCTGGGAATGGCAGGAATTTTGGGTCCTACCTGATGGAATTTCCTCAAGTTTGTGCAGGGTCTCCCGTTTCTGGCTGCGGCACGCGGAGCGGATGTGGCCAGTCTTTCCACAACCGTGGCACTTTGCGTTCCTGAATCGGAAGGTGGCTCTTGCATGGGCCCCGCCGCAGCTGGTGCACTTGGCCTTGGTGCCTGCAGAGGGGCTTTTTGGCTGGCACCCCCTGGCCTGGCTAGTCTGCGGTTTCCTTCGCGACCGGAGACCATTTGGTTGAACCAGGAGATGATAGCATCTAAACCGGAATCGGCCTCCGGGGTTTCATGCCCTGACTCCCATGCTTGATGGACTGAGCTGCTGGGGTTGTCCCCAAACACCGGAGCGTCTTTGCGATGGCTGTCTTCGTAAGCCATGATTTCTAATATTAGTTCCGTGAGGTCCATCGTGGGTATCGCCACTAATTTTCGCTGAAGGCGTTTGTTCTGGAGACCGGCGATGATCTGGTCCCTGATACGGTCCTCCAGATCTGGGAAATGGCACCGGCGGGCGGCATGATGGACCCCTGCGATGAACGCAGTTGACGCTTCTCCTGGCTGTTGCCGTCGGTGGGTGAAGTGCAGTCGCGAGTACAGTTCTGATCGCCTGGGCATAAAGTGCTTGCTGAGGCGGTCCGTCAGCTCTGCATATGGTATCGTGGCGACCGGGTCCGGGCTGCATAGTCCTACGGCGATGTCGTAGACGGCCGGTCCGCTGAGGCAGAGGAGCGCTGCGGCCTTGTGGCGGTCCTCCGTGATTTTGTTCACGACGAGGTACCCCTCAACTTGGCCCAATGCGACTCCCAACCTTCGGGATGGCGGACATCAAACTCTCTGATGTGCCCGAGGTTCACCATGAATGGGTCCGTGGTACTGGAGACGCGCAGAAGGTTGTCCTGCCCTCAGCCAGTGACTTCAGCAGTGACTTGAGCGGCTGGGACGGAGCTCCTTCTGGCCGTGACTTGCTCAGTTGTACCGGTATCCCATCCTCGTCGCCAGTGTTTTATCTCGGGCAATGAACAGAGAGACGGCCGGCTCAAGTCAAATGGTTTATTTACTTCAGCTCCGGACGAGCTGTCACAGTAAAACAACTCCTTTATATAGGAACAGGTCAGTGAATCAGGGACTGCCATTCTCCCGCCGTGAGATTGTGCCCAGTGGCCAGCTGGCAGCTTTTGACAGCTCCCTGGTGACAGCGCATGTGCGGCTTGTCTGGGGGAAATCCGTCAGCTGGCGGGCGCTCCGGCTGAGAGACGGCGTGCATCCTCAGCCGGTATTCTGACAGCTCGCGGCTGTCAGTTGCCGGTGGGGATTGCGCATGCGCAGCCTTTTGACAGCTGTCAGTGTCAGCGGCTGAGAGCGCGCGTTCGGGTTGGAATCCGCGCCTTTTAACAGCTGTCACTGTCAATGCGGCCGCGTGGATCTTCGGCTTATGTTTTATCTTTGGTATATTACAAGTTCAATTTCTTTTTCAGTTTTTGATTTCTCATTTGTAGATGGTATTGATAATAATTTTTGTTTTATCTTCTCAAGACTTTGGCTGATATTCCAATGTATTCTGAAATACAACCCGACAGAATATTTATGTACAGCCTGACAAATTCATCGCTCTGTCGATTCTCCTTAAAAATACAGCCAGGATTGATCTGAATTGTTTTGAAACTTGCAGATCTTTCCAACTGTTCTGTGTGCACAGTATCACAGGCTAAGGGAGTGGGATTGATATTGACACTTATTCAATTTATCCTTTTGATACACAGAGTACCAGGATACTTTGATTCCCACCTCTCTTTTGATTACATAGTAGGTGAGCCATTATTTTTGATAAATTCTTCACATTATGGAAGACAACATCTGATAAACTAAATAGTGCTGCCATAGATGTTACCTAGCCTGGTAACAAAACATTTGGAAACCAACCCACAAGCTCAGAGAATGAACCTTCACCCTCATCCTACACATGAGCTACAGATCTTCACCACTATTGCAAACTAAACAGTCATTACTTTCTTCTCTATGTTAGGCATCATAAAGTGATCCTATACAGGCAGGTGCATTTCATGGAATGTTAAATCAGCATGAAGACAAGTAATTTTTAAGATCTCCAACAATGGATTATCTGGGGAAGATATGAACAAGCTTTCCAGCACCCAGCCCTTTCAACTCTCTACATGGAGAAGCCATTGAGACACTCTTTGTTGCTTTCACTACCTCACAATTGGAAAAAACTAGCTGAACAAATGCATGTCTGGTAAACCATAAAGGAAACTTATATCACTTGCACGCCAGCTTTTTTATGCCTTCTTTCATTAAAAGTTTCTGTTTTATACTTATTGTCATCATTTCTTTTAATAATGTTAGTTTTATTCTTTGGCCTATTGTTAAATTAGTGCAGGTTCGCGTCCCACCAGGCTCAAGGTTGACTCAGCCTTCCATCCTTCCGAGGTAGGTAAAATGCGGACCCCGATTGTTGGGGGCAATAAGCTGACTTTGTAATAATGCCGCTTGGGGTGTGTGTGTGAAAGCCCTAATAAGCAGGCATATACATAGAATGAAGGCTACTGCTAAGCTTGTAAGCCCCCTGAGTCTTCGGAGAAGGGCGGGATATAAATGGAATTAAAAAAAAAAAATAAGCTTTTAATGTTATTTTTTTAACTGCTGTTTTACTTTCTGTTAGTTATTTTAATCTATTTAGTCCAACGTTTAGGGTATTATAATATTTGCTTTGGACTGGCTAATGAAAACAGTAAAGACTGATTTTATTTGTTAATCCAATGCCAAGTAAAGAATCTTGTAGTTTGTACCAATTTCAAGAAGTTTCTTAATACACAATTTTTCTATGGCCTACATTAATTTCAAAATTTATTCCAACTTGAGTCAGTGGTTTACTAAGAAACCAAATGGACAAAGCTAAATCAAATCCATATTGCCCAATTTATTTACCCAGGTCCCAAGTAATACAAAATTGGCTCCTTCATACAGAATTGAGTTATGGATGAGTTGTTTAACTTAATCTGGCCTTTAGCAGTATAACATCATAAAGCAATCATTTTAGATAAATAGCTATACAAATCCACTGAGGTTGTAGATTGCTTTATTAGATTTTGTAAAATTATTTCCAGAGTAGATTTTGAACAAACTTGGCATATGGATATGCTAGAAACTTTATTCTCCCTATGCTTGTATCTTTAAGATACAGCTGTGTTTATAATGTTGAGGTATGTAGTGAATAGCAGAAGTGTGCATAACTTGAACTTTGAACTATGGTGCTGGAGAAGACTCCTGTGAGTCCCTTGGACTGCAAGGCGATCAAACCGGTTAGTCCTAGAGGAGATCAATCCTGACTGTTCTTTAGAAGGCTAGATCCTGAAGCTAAAACTCAAATACTTTGGCCACCTAATGAGAAAGAAGGACTCACTGGAGAAGAGCCTAATGCTGGGAAAGATCGAGGGCAATAGAAGAAGGGGACGACAGAGAATGAGGTGGCTGGATGGAGTCACTGAAGCAGTAGGCGTGAGCTTAGATGGACTCCAGAAGATGGTAGAGGACAGGAAGGCCTGGAGGAATGTTGTCCATAGGGTCGCGATGGGTCGGACACGACTTCGCAGTTAACAACAACAACGCATAACTTGAAAAAGTTGCTTCATTTTGAAAAAAGTTTTGATCAGAACACACTTTAGAAATGCTTTGGAAAAAGAAGTCTTCCTATCAATTCTTATAAGCAAGGTGACATGTTGAGACAAACCAATCATCTCCCCACTTGTGAAGACTAGAATAAAATAGACCTAACCTACTGAACACTCCTGGCAAATGATGTTTGCTGAGATGACCCATCTATAAATAAGTACAGGTCTGTGGCTAAAAGCCTGTCAGACAAATTATTACCCAGATATTTTATAAATCTTTTCTGATACCTTTGAGTAAGTTGGAATAAGTGTTGTTCTAATCATCAACCTCAATTGTTTATTTTTAAAAATATTTTTTTTGCAGGCATTTATTGGAATAACAGAAGCATTTTGGAGATGAGTTTGAGTACGCTCTTCTGATTACCATTTTGTGAGTGACCACGATAATTTGGGAATAGGCAAGTCTTCCCCAGTACTAACAACAAAATTGTCTGTCTCTTATTATGTATTGCTTAACAAGATAGTAACTGTTAATGTATGACAATCCAATGTAATATCAACTTTATCTCTAGATCTAGATATTAGGCCTGTGCAGTGCTTCATCTTATTTTTTAAAGAACTTTGGAATGTATGAGAACATGAAGGTAACCACTGCCTTCAAGTTTTTAAACCATGTTCTCTTTTATCTAGTTGCTGATGTAGGAGTAAGCCATATGATCCCAGAAAGATACGCTTCTGCTTTAAATAATTGCATACAATGTTACAGCTGTGTAGTATCTTTTCTACATTATTTTAAAAGAGTTATAATCTTCTAACAAATACAAAACCACTAGAATGCAACTTGTATTCTTATATTTTTCTGCAGCTTTCAAATTTATTGGTTTGATGTTTATATTGTCATCTCACTAAAACTTTGTTTATATAACTATAATCTATTTAGTTAAGTAGCTAGCATCTGTGTATTTCTACTAACCATCTATCAATAATCATATACAGGTGTATTTACAAGCATACTCAAAGTAATTAACCTTTAAGCAGAAACAAAGAGGATTTATTTCCTGTCTTTCTCCTTTCCCCAAAACAGACTCAATTTATTTATTTATTTATTTATTAAATTTGTATACCGCCCTTCTCCCGAAGGACTCAGGGCGGTGAACAGGGCAATAAATATCAAAAACGAAGTACAAAAGTTAAAAAAATGATTAAATATTATGCCCAGTATAAACAGTACTTAAAACCATGTTAAAACCCCATCCCTTAACCCATCAAACCAGGCCAGATTGCTCAAATAAATAAGTTTATGATATTCCTTTCCTAAATATTGTTCTTATTATTTTAACCAATAGTGCATTTATTGGAATGATAGTTTGAAATAGATAATCAAAACACTCAATGAATCCATTTTCACAATCTTCTAATGCTTTTGCAATGAACAATAGCTTTATATCTTACAAGAATGCCTAATTTAATACTCAGAATTTTATTTAAGCACACTACTCTTAATTATCATATTAAGTTTCATCATGAGAAGAAAGAAGCACAGCTTCTTTGGGATTCAACTAGGTGTGCCAGGATGGAAGTGTTGAAGGAAACTATAATATCTAAAAATATAAGCAGGTAGTTTGTAGGTAGCATGTATAGATTTAAATCTAAGGAATTTTTTCATGAAGGCAATCCAGAAATCCAGTTCAGGATTTGGATACATTGTCAGAGTGTTTCAAGAAGCAACCAAATGACTTAACAATTGCATCACTACAGAGTAAGCAAACTGTGTGCCATTCCATCCTGACTGGTTTTTCTCT
Source organism: Daboia siamensis (assembly GCA_024449315.1). NCBI lineage: Eukaryota > Metazoa > Chordata > Lepidosauria > Squamata > Viperidae > Daboia > Daboia siamensis. Next base: position 112,145 of record JAKJMR010017077.1, read on the forward strand.
TTGAGCATTGTGTCTTAGCCACTCCAACTTATTCATCTTGTCAATTTAAAGAAATGTGGCAGGAAAGCCAAGACAAACTGCTGATTGTTTGCTCTTTTTCACTCTGATCTCAGACTGTATTTTGAAGTGATTATATACTCAGTTTCCAGACAAATAGCTTTGTTAACTGTTTACAGCAAAACCTACAGAGTCCTCTGGCATTTTAACTCCAACACATTTGTTTTTATAAGCTCTTTTGTGAATCTTTGGAAGTTATAACACTCTTTATTAAGATGTCACAAGACTCTTTATTATCTTCCCATTCATCTGTAAGACCAGGGGTATCAAACTGGCGGCTTGCAGGCCAGATCCATCACATGCAGGTCACACCCACCCGGGCTCTGCAAAGGCAAAAAGTGTCACGTGATGGGATTGAGTTTAACACCCATGTGTAAGACAATGTACTTTTGGTAATGTAATTTCTCAGACCTTTTAGCATATACTGGTCAATTTCCACTTGGTTTTGCATATAACTCAAGATTAAGATTGCATACTTCTTATTTATATATTTTAATCATATACAACCCATCTACTTTAATAAGACTTCAAATGCTTGTCATATATGTTTCTAGACATGTTGAATGCAAATGTTTGTATACCTTGGTATTCCATGATATTCCATATTTAAAAAGGAGCTTATGCACAAACACATGTGCATTTTTCAATGTATAAATAAAAACTAGTCTAACACAACTCTTACACAGAGACTTCTGCCTCAGACAAGCTGCTTTGAACTGAAAATATAGCCTTCTGCTTAGATAAAATATTTTGCATTTGTTCAAGTTTGGATTGATGAGGGTATGCTTGGGAGTATTGCTGGGACTAGGAATCTGATCTGAGCAAATGTTTTGCTTTCTGAAAAACTTGGTGATTATGATAGACCCCTTCAAACTGAACATATTATTTCAGAAAATCTGTATCATGTAGAAACCTTGAGATATACGAAATTAACTTTTAACAATTATAATATATTTAATCACATAATGTTTCCAACATTATGAGTTTAACAGGGCCCAAAGTGTCTTGCTGCTGATTTTAATTTGTACTCAGTTTCTGATGCATCTGGCTGCAATGTCCAGTAATAGTCTGCCAGTATTGATGGATTCCCGTTGCTCTGATTTTCCACTGTGGCAATATCCTGGTGAAAACTTTCATCTTGTTCATCACTGACCGCACCTAGATTTTCAGAAAAGAAGTCCAAATGTGAGTGCAGAAAATCAATCTCGAGTAACAGGTTGCACATGTATCCTGTAAGAAGTTGGCCAACCAGCTGAATGTATGTTAGTGCTTTGCAATTGTCAAGAAAATTCTCAACAACGTCTGTTAATGCTTTCAAGGCCATTTTCTCTGGCCCCACTAGCAGATTATTGAACTGATTGTCATTGATGCTGTATCTGTTCTGTGGAACAACAAATGCCTTTCTTAATCTTGGCATCACTTATTCTTGGAAATATCCATCTTAAATAATGAAATCTTCACCGTCCTTATTCATTGTTTTCACAAAATTTTTCATCAGTCTGAATTTTATGTGAAACAGAAGTAAAAATACCTTTGTCAGGTCAACAAATGGTTCCTTTGGTACATTTTTCTGTACTGGAACCCAATTCTTTTGGACTGTGCGTTTCTTTTTAATGTAACACTTTCTCATTTGCATATATAGCAACAAAACTTGGTATATCTTGAGCTGCATTCCAAGCAGCAGAGCCTCTATATTTAGATCTCCATAGAGTTCCTGATTGTACTTGGTATACTGAATGTGCTTCAACAAAGTTCCATGTTTTCAAATGTTTCTTTCATGTTTGCAGCATTGCCAACAGATACTGAAGTGTGTACATTGCCATTGAGTAAAAACAAAGATTTATACACAGTATAATGTTAGTTGCTAGATTAAATTACAGATTATTTTCATTATTAGCAGCCAAAAATTGATAAATTAAACCGAAAAGCGTTCAGAAACAAAATCTTTGTGGTATCATTAGTGAAACAAACGTCTATATAAATTTCTAGGCTTTTGCCTTGTAGATTTTTATGGAAAATGATTCCATTTAGGAAAGCATTCTGTATACATTCAGAGATACATGTTTTATTTTTGTAAGACCACCTGATGAACATACATGCCATATGAGATCATTGTGCTGTTTTCAACCACATGTTGCCATTCTTGTTGTATAATGGAAGCAGTATGCAAATGAAATTGCTTAACTGAAGAATTCTTAAATCTGTATCTTCAAGAGGGCATTTACACTTTAAAAATGGTAGCCATGCACACTATAAATGGGATTAAAATAAATAAATAAAAATAAACTTCAGCCAAAGAGTTTTTTTACTGAGGCACAATACAATGAGAATTTGTTAGGTAATGTTATTGGTGCAATAGTAATGAAGGACAAAGTGGCAATAATTAGGAAATGGATTTTTTAAAAATAAACAGGACAGATGAAATAGCTCTAAAAACACAGAAATAATAATAATAAATTACTGTGTGTAAATAAATAAATGCGAAATGACAGTGAAGGGAAAGAAAAAATTATTGTGAAAATAACATTTGTATTGTTAAATTTATATGGCTGCCCATTTCATAACCAAGTGGCTATTGGTGGTGTACAATAAGACTAAAAAACAATTAAAACATACAATTATTATTAAAACTTAAAAATCATAAAAATCACAGGTTTAAAAAAGAACAATTGGGCCAAGAGCTGATGTTAATATCAATGAAGCCATCTCAGTATTTCACCAATTCCCTTGTGTCCCCAGGCCTGATGTCATCACTTCAATAGGGATAAAACCAGTCTTACTTCAGGAGGAAGAATGTTCCATAGAGTGGGGACTACAGCAGGAAAGGCTGTAGTCTGGGACCCACCAAATGTAGCTCCATAACTGACAGGAGTCATAAAATATCTGGGCTGCTGGTTCTAGTGTAGCAGGCAAATGTAATTGGGAGAGGCGGTCCTTCAGATGATCTTTCAGTGTACACACAGGGGCACACACATGCAGAGACACACATCATTAGCCTCACATTAAAACTATTCTTTTGGATGGATGATTTATATTAATGTAAGCATTTAGCAATTAGCACCATTATATTTAGTGACAGTTCTTCTTAATAAGCAGTCAGAACTTTATATTGTAAGGCTTATATGAGTTTACTTTTGAATAACCATATACAACATCCAGCTGCAAAAGTATAGAATAGAATAACAGAGTTGGAAAGGACTTGGGGGCCTTCTAGTCCAACCCTCTCCTCAGGCAGAAAATCCCAGACAAATGGTTGTCCAATCTCTTCTTAAAAACTTCCAGTGTTGGAGCTTTCACAACTTCTGGAGGCAAGTTGTTCCACTGATTAATTGTTCTGTCAGGAAATTTCTTCTTAGTTGTAGGTTGCTTTTCTCCTTGATTAGTTTCCATCCATTGCTTCTTGTCTTGCCCTCAGGTGCTTTGGAGAATAGCTTGACTCCTTCTTCTTTGTGGCAACTCCTGAGATATTGGGACACTGCTATCATGTCACCCCTAGTCCTTCTCTTCATTAAACTAGACATACCCAATTCCAGCAACCGTTCTTTATATGTTTTAGCCTCCAGTTCCCTGATCATCTTTGTTGCTCTTCTCTGCAATCTTTCTAGAATATCAACATCTTGTTTACATCATGGTGATGAAAACTGGATGCAGTATTCCAAGTGTGGCCTTATCAAGGGATTATAAAGTGGTATTAACACTTCTATCCCTCTATTAATGCAGCCTAGCACTGTGATGGCTTTTTTGGCAACTGCAGCACACTGCTGGCTCATATTTAAGTGATTGTCCACTAGGACTCAGCGATCCTTCTCACAGTTACTACTATTGAGCGAGGTATCACCTATACTGTACCTGTGCATTTGATTTTTCTTGCCTAAATGTAGAACCTTAATTTGTTCACTATTGAATTTCATTTTGTTAGATATCACCCAATGTTTAAGTCTGTTAAGATCCTTTTGTATCTTAAGCCTATCTTCTGGAGTGTTGGCTATTCCTGCCAGCTTGGTATCATCTGCAGATTTGATGAGTTCCCCAAATATCCCCTCATCTAAATCACTGATGAAGATGTTGAAGTGTACTGGGCCTAAAACAGAGCCTTGGGGTACACTACTGCATACTTCGGTCCATATAGATACAATTCCATTGAGAACTACATGTTGAGTGTGATTGGTCAGCAAAGTCTACTTATGTAGTCTACTTTATCAAACACTTACTGGAGTCCAAGTAATTATATCCACAGCATTGTCTGTTCCATTAATTTTGTCACCTGGTCAAAGAATGCAATAAGATTTGTCTGGCATGATCTGTTTTTGACAAACCTATGTTGGCTTTTGGTAATGACTTTGTTTGACTAAAGGTGTTTACTGATTCATTGCTTATCTTTTCCAGAATCTTCCCAGGTATTGAGGTCAGGCTGATAAGTCTGTAGTTTCCTGGATCCATTTTTTCCCCTTTTTTTGTAGATGGGAACTACATCAGCTCTTTTCCTCTGGTAGTTTCCTGGTGCTCCAGGATCTTGAAAGATATGGTTCAGTGGTTCTGAGATTACATCTTTCAGTTCCCTCAGAACATTGGGGTGTAATCCATCTGGTCCTGGTGATTTGAAGTCATCTAGGGTGGACAGGTACTCACTTACCATTTTCTTGTCTATTTTAACTTGTGTTTCTAATATGTTTTTCATGGTACTGTTTTTGATAGGTTGGACTGTTTTTTCCCTTTGTGTAAAGACGGATGCAAAAAATGAGTTAAATAGTTCTACTTTCTCCCTGTTGCTTGTCACCTTTTTGCCAATTTCTCCCATTAATGGACCAATTGTTTCCTTGACCCTTTTCTTGTTTTTTACATGTTGAAAGAAGCTCTTTTTGGGGTTTGTGTGTGTTATTTTTTACTTTTGTTGCAAGTTTTAGTTCACTTTGAGTCTTAGCTTTCCTCACTTCCTGACTTCATAGTTTCAAACCATTTTTTAAATAACTGAAAATATATTGTATAAATTATTCATATGTTTAAATAACCCATCTACTCTACTCCTTTGTATAGAGTGTAATTAAAGTTTGTAAAAATTATGTTTGGAGTAGAAATCCTGTTTTTCATTATTTTGGACATGCAGTTTTACATTTTTACAATAAGGTTCTTCATCTTTATCTTTCATTCTATTTTATAATTTCATAATCAGATCTGGCACATAAAACAAATGTTGGTATATTTCCATGTGATGTTTTCACCAACATTTGAGCTTTTTTTTCTTATTTATGAATCCAAACAAAAGATAGAGAAGAAAGAAATTTCAAGAATATTAGAATATGATTCTACTATAGGAGCAAGAAATAGTTTTATTATGCATATATTATGTATTATATTTTCTGATATATGCATTCTGCATATATTATATCCTACATATATGCATATACAATTCCTTTAGCATCAAAAATCGCTGTTAATGATGCACAGGTGACGAATGTAAATACATGCATATATTATTGTAATATCTCGAGCAATAATCAGAGAGACGGCCGGCTCTTACTCAACGATTTATTTTCTTCAGCTCCGGACGAACTGTCACAGCAAAAACAAATCCCTTATATAGGAACTGGTCAAACGTAACAACGAATCAGGGACTGGCATTCTCCCACCGTGAGATCGTGTCCAATGGCCAGCTGGCAGCTTTTGACAGATTCCCGGTGATAGCGCGTGCTTTTGACAGCTCCCTGGTGATGGCGCATGCGCGGCTTGTCCGGGGAAATCCGTCAGCTGGCAGGCGCTCCGGCTGAGAAACAGTGTGCATCCCCGGCCGGCATTCTGATAGCTCGCGGCTGTCAGTTTGGTGGGGATTGCGCATGCGCAGCCTTTTGACAGCTGTCAGTGTCAGCGGCTGTGGGCGTGCGTGCGTGTTGGGATCCACGGCCTTTTGACAGCTGTCACTGTCAATGTGGCCGTGTGGATCTTCGTGCTGGGTAATGTTTTACACCTTGGTATATTACACCCCTTCCCCCCCCCGAATTTAACATAACAATACATAGATTAACTGCAACTGTTGTTTGTCGGCGTGCTTCCGGCCCAATGGAAGTCCGTGAGGTAGGCGGGGGCCCGTCAGGTCCTTTTGGAGCGGCGGAGGAGTGGCTCTTCTTCCTCTGCAGAATCCTCCCCTGGGGAAGGCGGGGATGGGTTCTGCGGGTCCGGGTGTGTTGGGTCATCAGGATGACCACTCTCGGGTGGGCGAGGAGGAAACGGGCGAGACGGCAGTGCCAGTCCCCGGAGATAATTCTTCAGAGGGCATCTTTGGTGATCCTCACCATGACCTCTGCAAGACCATTGAATGAAGGGTGGAAGGGGGCCGACGTGGCGTGCCTAATACAGTTGCTCATCGTGAAGATCTGAAATTCACGGGAGGTAAATTGAGGCCCGTTGTCAGAAATTATTACATCGGGGAGACCATGTGTTGCAAAAAAACCCCTTAGAGACCCGAATGGTGGCAGCTGTTGTGGTGCTAGAAACCGGGAGAACCTCCAACCATTTTGAGAAACTATCCACAATAATGAGGAAAACTTGTCCCTGGAAGGGGCCAGCGTAGTCGATGTGGATACGGGACCAGGGGTTTCGGGTTGTTTCCCATTTGTGTATTGGGGCTTGGGGTAGCACTGGTCTGGATTGCTGGCATAGGTAACAGCCAGCTACGTGTGCTTCGATGTCCTTGTCAATTGATGGCCACCAGACTTAGCTTCGTGCTAAGGCTTTGATTTTTGTGATGCCGGGGTGTCCGTCGTGCAAGGTTTGAAGGACCTTGTGTCTGTGACCTGGTGGCACTATTACTCTGCAGCCCCATAGAATGCAGCCTAAGTGCGAGGTCAGTTCGTGTCGTCTTGTAAAATATGGTTGGAAGTTGGGGGCAGGGTTAACAGACTGCCAGCCTGAGGATACCCATGCTAGTATTCAGCTGAGGGTCGGGTCTCTGCCGGTGGTGGCAGCGATCTCTTTAGCTGTCAGAGGGCACTCCTATAGCTCTTGTATGGCCAAGATGTGGCCCGCTGGGGCTGGATTTGGGTCTACTTGGGGCAGGGAGAGACGGCTGAGGCCGTCTGCGTGGCACATTTCTTTGCCCGGTTTGTGGATTAATTGGTAGGAGTATGCTGAGAGGAATGTTGTCTATCGCAGCATTCGAGGGGACAAAATTTGGGGGGTTTGGCGGTCCCAAGTGAATAAGCCTAAGAGAGGCTTGTGATCTGTAAATATGGTAAAGGGTCTGCCGTAGAGATAATTGTGGAATTTTTTTATGCCCGTTACGATGGCCAATGCCTCCTTGTCGATTTGGGCATAGTTCCGTTCTGCTTTTGAGAGAGTTCGTGAATAGTATGCTATGGGTCCTTGTGACCCATTGCTAGAGATGTGGCTTAGGACCGCCCCGATCCCGTATGGGGATGCGTCACAAGTGATGCAAAGGGGTTTGTCCTCATTGTATAGAGAAATGGTGGTGTTGCTTGACAGCAACTGTTTTAGTTTTCTGAAACTGTCATCGTGGGCTGCTGTCCATTTCCACAATGCCCCTTTATCCAGTAATCTATGGAGGGGTACCGCTATCGTTGCCTTCCTGGGTAGGAAGGCATGATAGAAATTTAAGAGCCCCAGGAATGCTTGGAGTTCTATTTTGTTCTTGGGCGTGGGGGCTGCCCTGATAGCTAGGATTTTAACATTTGTGGGGTGAATCCCTTTGGAGTCTATCCTATAGCCCAAGAATTCGGTCGAGGGGACTCCGATGGAGCATTTTTCTCGTTTGAGTTTTAATCCTGCTCTGCGGAATCTAGTTAGAACTTTGTGCAGTCTGGCTGCTAAGACACTTTCAGAATCCCCTGCGATGAGGACGTCATCGAAGTAAGGGCAGACTCCAGGGATTCCCTTCAATGTTCTTTCCATGACCTCCTGGAAAATGCCAGGAGCCACGGAAATTCCGAATTGGAGGCGGGTTAACCTGAAAGCCCCCCTGTGAGTGACTATTGTTTGGGCGTCCGCTGTGTCCGTGCTGACAGGGAGCTGCAGGAATGTGTGTGCGAGGTTGAGTTTGGCGAAAATGGAGATTGAGCCAATTTCTGACAGGACGTCCCTGACAGCGGGAACTGGGTAGGCGTGAGGGTTCAATGCGCAGTTTAGGGTGGCTTTATAATCCGCACAGATCCTCATGTCTCCATTCGGCTTGACAGGTGTGACTATGGGGGTCTCCCATGTTCCGCTATCGGTGGTTTCCAGGACTCCGAGGGCGACTAGATGATCTAGTTCTCTATCAATTTTTTGCTTCAAGGCAAAGGCGACTCTTCTAGCCTTGATTCTAATGGGCCCGACCTCCGGTTTGAGCTTTAGATCAATGGGGGGGGCCTGTGTATCTCCCTAATGTCCCATCGAAGACATCCGCAAAGGTTTTACAGACCCTGTCCAAGGTTTGGGACTGGATGCAGTTTGTGCCCTCTAGGCGGATGTCTAAGGCTTCGAACCAGTCCAGGCCGATGAGGCTGGACCGGAGTTGCTCAGTTATCTGAGCTAAAATGTTTCCTTGGAATTTTTTGAATTCGATTTTTAGATTGGCCTGTCCCTTTAAAGCTATGGGAGCGCCCTGGAAATCTGCTAATAGGATTTTAGAAGGTTGCAGGGGGATGCGGCGTTTGCTCTTTGAGCTGATTTTTTGGAGAGTGTCCTATGATAGGATAGAGACGGAGGACCCTGAGTTGACTTCCATCTCGCATGGCACTCCCTGAATTTTAACCCAAATCTTGACCTTAGTTCGAATGAGGTGGGTTGTTGCGGGTTTGGTTTTGGAAAGGATGGATAGTACGGCCTCCTGGGAGTGGCGGGAAAATTGGGTCCTACCTGACGGAATTTCCTCAAGTTTGTGGAGGGTCTCCCGGTTCTGGCTGCGGCACGCAGAGCGGATGTGGCCAGTCTTTCCACAACCATGGCACTTTGCGTTCCTGAATCTGCAGGTGGCTCTTGCGTGGCCCCCGCCACAGCTGGCGCACCTGGCCTTGGTGCCTGCAGGGGTGGTTTTTTGGCTGGCACCCCCTGGCCTGGCTGGTCTGTGGTTTCCTTCGCGTCCGGTGGCCATTCGATTGAACCGTGAGATGATTGCGTCTACCCCGGAATCGGCCTCTGGGGGTTCATGACCTAACTCCCAGGCTTAATGGACCGAGCCGCTGGGGTTGTCACCGAACACCGGAGGGTCTTTGCATGGCTGTCTTCGTATGCCATGATTTCTAATGTTAGTTCAGCGAGGTCCATCGTGGGTTTCGCCACTAGTTTCCACTGAAGGCATTCGTTCTGGAGACCGGCGATGATCTGGTCCCTGATACGGTCCTCCAGATCCGGAAAAAGGCACCGGCGGGCGGCATGACAGACCCCTGCGATGAATGCGGTTGACGCTTCTCCTGGTGACTGCCGTCGGCGGGCGAAGTGGATTCGCCAGTACAGTTCTGACCACCTGGGCATAAAGTGCTTGCTGAGGCGGTCCGTCAGCTCTGCGTAGGGTATCGTGGCGACCAGGTCCGAGCTGCATAGTCCTTTGGCGATATCGTAGACGGCCGGTCCGCTGAGGCAGAGGAGCGCTGCGGCCTTGTGGCGGTCCTCCGTGATTTTGTTCATGACGAGGTACCCCTCAACCTGGCCCCAATGCGACTCCCAACCTTCGGGATGGCGTACATCAAACTCTCTGATGTGCCCGACATTTGCCATGAGTGGGTCCGCGGTACTGCAGGCGCGCAGAAGGTTGTCCTGCCCTCAGCCAGTGTCTTCAGCAGTGACTTGAGCAGCTGGGACGGAGCTCCTTCTGGCCGTGACTTGCTCAGTTGTACTGGGATCCCATCCTCGTCGCCAGTGTAATATCTCGAGCAATAATCAGAGAGATGGCCGGCTCTTACTCAACGATTTATTTTCTTCAGCTCCGGACGAGCTGTCACAGCAAAAACAAACCCCTTATATAGGAACTGGTCAAACGTAACAACGAATCAGGGACTGGCATTCTCCCGCCGTGAGATTGTGTCCAATGGACAGCTGGCAGCTTTTGACAGCTCCCCGGTGATGGCACATGCGCGGCTTGTCTGGGGAAATTCGTCAGCTGGCGGGCGCTCTGGCTGAGAGACGGCGTGCATCCCCGGCCAGCATTCTGACAGCTCGCGGCTGTCAGTTTGGTGGGGATTGCGCATGTTTTTATTTTATTTATTTTTATTTTTATTACATTTATATCCCGCCCTTCTCCGAAGACTCAGGGCGGCTTACAAGCTTAGCAGTAGCCTTCATTCTATGTATATGCCTGCTTGTTAGGGCTTTCACACACACCCCCAAGCAGCATTATTACAAAGTCAGCTTATTGCCCCCAACAATCTGGGTCCTCATTTTACCTACCTCGGACGGAAGGAAGGCTGAGTCAACCTTGAGCCTGATGGGATGCGAACCTGCACTAATTGCAGGCAGCTAGTGTTACTTAAGGAGGCATTAGCCCACTGCTCCACCAAGGCTCTGTGTAGCCTTTTGACAGCTTGTGGCTGTCAGTTTGTCAGGGGGATTGCGCATGTGCAGCCTTTTGACAGCTGTTAGTGTCAGCGGCTGTGGGCGCGTGTGCGTGTTGGGATACGCGGCCTTTTGACAGCTGTCATTGTCAATGTGGCCGTGTGGATCTTCGTGCTGGGTAATGTTTTACACCTTGCTATATTACAATTATTTTTTGTATTTATTTGTATCCTGTCTTTGTTATTTTCATAGGTAACTTAAGGCAGCTAACATATCCAACATATCTTCCTTCTCTACAACAAACCTGTGATGTAGGTTGGGCTGAAAGAGAGTGATTGACCCATTAGCATTCATGCTGTCTATCTGCCAAACAAATATGATGTTAGGCTCAAAAACTGCATGTGTCTGTTTCCTTTTTTAATAAGAATGGAAAGTAAAACATTGTATGACTATAATCTATTAGAAATTCTGCATAAAATTAGAACACATCCAATGACTCTTCCTAACCTACTTGCTCAGACTGAAGAGGTTGCTTGGATGGGCAGCGAAATGTCTCGAACAAAAAATAAGTCCAGCTGCCATGACTCAATTTTCATACAACTCTACCTGGACGATTGAAAATCTTCATTGAAATATCATGTGCATTAACTAGTATCTCCAGAACTAAGAAATGTCAGACTTAATATTACCACAGAACTAAAAAATGTCAGACTTAAGCTTAACTGAATCATGATACTTGCCATTTATTAGAAATGAAAAACATGAATTATGAGTATGCCTGCCAATGTGAGGTATGAATAAATTGGTTAGTAACATTAATCCTAAACATGCGAGAAGGCTCTGGACGTATGGAGGAGGGCAAGCGGGAGAAATTATGAAAATCTGTAAGGCATAAAATAATCACTGACTATAGAAAAGGTTAAGTCATATGCAAATATCAGGTCAAAGGAATAAACAGTTGTTGTTGTTAGTTGCAAAGTCATGTCTGACCTATTGCGGCCCCATGGACAACGTTCCTGCAGGTCTTCCTCTCCTCTACCATCTTCTGGAGTCCATTTAAGCTCACGCTTACTGCTTCAGTGACTCCATCCAGCCACCTCATTCTCGTCGTCCCCTTCTTCTATTACCCTCAATCTTTCCTAGCATTAGGCTCTTCTCCAGGGAGTCCTTCCTTCTCACTAGGTGGCCAAAGTATTTGAGTTTCAACTTCAGGATCTGGCCTTCTAAAGAGCAGTCAGGGTTGATCTCCTCTAGGACTGACTGGTTTGATCGCCTTGCGGTCCAAGGGACTCGCAGGAGTCTTCTCCAGCACCAGAGTTCAAAGGCCTCAATTTTTTGGTGCTCAGCCTTTCTTATGGTCCAACTTTCACAGCCCTACATTGCAACTGACTATACACACTTTTGTTGGCAGGGTGATGTCTCTGCTTTTTTTAGTATGCTGTGTAGATTTGCCATAGCTATAAGGCAAACTTAGCAAAAACCAAGTGTAGCAAAAATAAATTTTGTGGATGGGTTTTATGCATGAAGTTTTTGGCAGTGTTAATATTATGAATATTTTCAATTAGCAGTGTTTCACAAAGAAGGTTTCACAGAATTATACTCTAATTAAAAAGTTTTCAAATTATTTCAAGCTTTACTAACTTTGGTAGCTTATTTTATTTCTTTTCATAGAAGCTATATCTCTTCTTTTGGTTAAAGAAAAAAGTAAAGATTTTAAAAAATTTCAGTCTTTTTGATTTTTCTAATACAGGTGTACTGGATTTTTTTTTTAATTTAGTCAGTTCCTACACACAGAGTCATGATGTTTCAAATATTATTATACAACTATCCACAGCAATCTCAACAGTTGGGGATAATATTGAGAGTAAGGGTTAGAATTTTTCAGAAGTTTTCAGATTCATTTCTTATGATATACACATTTATCTACGGTAATTTTAAGTGAATATAAGATTGTACCATCACAGTATCACATAATAGCCCTAGATGGAGTAGATCACAGTGCAGTGGAAGGCATGAAAAACCAGATAATCCCAAAGAAAATCTATGTGGTTGTTAAGAGTCAACAGCAATGATACATATACATTCATATCCCCTTACATATTGCAATTTACTAATTGTATCCAAGACAAACTTAGAAAGGTTTGCCATATTCTTACCAATTAGAAAAGCAAATATCTAAAATCAAGTAATTCCATGATGGCCTTTTAACATATGTATCTAAATTGTGTGTAGATTTAATTAAATTAAATTTGGTCCTGATTTGGATTAGGTAACAGTCCAGGAAGAAATGGTGCTTAGCCTTCTCTTTTCCAGCTGTTTTTATAATTGAAATCTTTCCTACCAAACCAAAAGCTAATCTTCATTGGAGGAATCATTTCTCACTAGCAGCAATAATTTTAACAACAATTTTAATTAGGAAGATATTAACTTGAGTTTTTCTCCATCCCAGCTGCTTTTCAGCTAAAAACAAACATTGGGAAATCCCATCACACTCCCACAGAAACACATGCAATTTGGCATTTAGTATGTTATACAGAGAAAGACGTATACTTGTATTTGTTATAAATGTATAAATGTATTTGTTATAAAATGTAATTTTTGCAAAATAGCACAACATTTTAATCAGTATCAAGAAATATTTTCAGTGATAATGCAACCTATAATTAAGAAAGGTATGCTGAATATAATGATATAAACAATAAAGACATACTTTAAAATATTTTGGCTACATTACAAATACACATGGATATTAGAAAGATATTTAAATTATCAATATATTCATGTATAATTCAATAATCAATATGAATTATCAGCATTGTTAGTAAGTAATCATGTATTTTGTCCAAAGATGTAGGCAGCTTTAAGATAAGAGAGACATACTGAATAGTAATCAATTAACAGGTAAACACTCTTTTTGCAAGAAGTGTGATAAAAGTGTCAGTGGACTAATAATATAATATGGAGTGGGATTATAAATAAATGCTCTCATAAGCCGCTTAATACCTGTTATTAAGCTGTAGTTGGAAAATAACATAATTAACTTTTCCATGATCAATTATATTTTTATGGAGGCATGCTAGGAATTTTTTTGCTCAGAACTTCATGAAAATGTATAATTTGATCATTCATGATTTTGCCTGCAATTTTAAGGCTAGCTATGGGATCCTAGGAGAGCATTAGCACCATATTTTTTGTCAGCATGGATTGTATGTGAATTTGATGATTGCAGTTGTACTAGGCAACACAAGGTAGAGGACTTTTGTCCTTGCTTTCATCTTCTCCTTTGGCAGTTTTATTTCGGACAGCATTCCAGAAATTGAGAATTTTTCTCACAGTATTGCTTTACTTTGTTTGTATCAGGAAGCCTGATCATCTAACCATGAATGTTAGATGTTTTTGATATTCTAGCAGGAACCAGGGAAGATGAAAAACTCCTGAATCAAAGATTTCTGCTATCTCTGCTGCTGTTGCCTCTATCGCCTACCTAACCAGATAAGTGAGAAATAAATGGCAAAGCTGAGAGTGACCGGGAAAGGCATAAAGAAAAGGAAGAGGTTTGACAGAACTGCAAATAATCCTATAAACTGAGATGCATGAATAATACATATAGACTCTGGAATATTTACTCTATGGATATACTATATGAATATACCTCACCTTACTATTCCTTCATTAAAAATATGTCCATTTGTAATAATTTTCCAGTCATTTTGCCAAAACATCATATCTAATTAAGTTAGAAAAATATAATAAAACTGGAAAAATCTGCAGAAATTAACATCTTTGGAAAGAATTTTGAAGCTGGTAACTAGAGGTAGACTGAATATGAAACTAATCATAAATTACTCATATAAATAGAACAAACTCCTATCTGTTTTGAGGCTGAAACATGCAAATTATATAGTCATGCAACTAGAAATCAGATTCTGAAGCTAAAGTTCAAATAATTTGGCTACCAGGTGTGAAGAGATCATGATTAGGGAAATACTGAAGGCAAAAGGGAAAGGGGACCGCAGAGGATGAGATTGGCACAATCGGCATGAGTTTGGGCAGACTCCAAGAGACATAGAAGATGGTGGGGAGGGCTGGCATGCTATGGTCCATGAGGTTGCGAAGAGTCAGACACAACTTAGCAACTGAACAACAACAAAGGAATCATAAAAGGCTTAATGGACATCGCCCCGAGTATTATTTTATTTTTTTCTTTCATTTTTCTGATATTAGCAATACACATACCTGGTATAATGACTATTTTTTTATGAAGATGGTACAATATCAAAACTCTGCCCCAGAAGTTTTTACCAAGTGATAAACAGACCATTTCACGAAGTAGGTAACTAATATGGATAAAGAAGCACTAATTCAGAAAATGTCACAAAGCAAAAGTTTTCCAATATATGGTCTGTTTTGGTATGACAGCATTGTTACCTTGCAAATTTGGAACACCAGGTCTTTCTTTTTTCTCTGACACTGCATGAGTGTGAATATTTGAAATCATAAAACTGTTAGTAGAGTGACACTAATAATGACTTCCTTTCTGTTTGGATTGAAAAGTGCTTGTTTTTCTGGATGACACAAGCATAAACATCTTGTTTGTGTTTAGCGCTTGTCAACTATACTACTGTTTGAGGTTATGCAAAGTCATATTCTGGGCTTTATATTTTATTTTGAGCATATTTTGAACATATTTCAGTTTTTGTGTGTGTGTTTGTGGTTAGTCTGAGATTTGCTGAACACTTTAATTTTAAAATGGAAAGTGATTAAGACAGTAGGTTTCAGGTGGTTTAGCATAAAGATTCAGTTATTTGGCCTGTTTGCAATGCCAAAGTCCAGGTTCCTTTCCAGGCGTCTCCTTGTAAAAAAAAAGATAGATCAGCACTGAAGAGGAAGATGACAGGATTTTCGAAGCTGATCAGATGCAAGTGTAATTAGAAAAAAAACCTGGCTTGTACTGTCCTTCAGTCCTGTAGCCATAATAACTCCTCTTCAGGTCCTGGGCAGGCATGTCCCTCTGTTGGTTATATATCTTAAAAACACCTGCTTGCAACCGGTTGCCTGGGCCAGAACACTGGCATTGAACAAGTTAGCACAGGTACTACAAGAACCTTTTTACTAAGAGGCAAAACTAATATTTCTTCGCCACAGCATAAGAAAGGCTTCCAGGAATTCTTCCTCCCCGCCTGAGGTAAGCCCGCCTACAAAACCTGTGCGGGGTGCCCCCCACTCCCCCGCGGGAGAGAAAAGGCGCCCGCGACAGGACTTAGCCGGGCGTTGCACAGGCGCCTGGTTGGTGCGCATGTGGTGGCAACGGGCCGGGGAGAGAGAACAGCAGGGTGGGTGCGTGGGTGGGGCAGCAGCAGGCCTGAGCTGGGAGGAGAGACTCTTCCACGCTGCACTCAAGTGACATTCAGGGCGAACACCACATGTTTCACTCATCCAGCCGGGCGGGCAGCAAATTAGAAAGGCGCCCGGACGAACGCCTTTCCCTCGACTGGCCTAAAAGCACAAATAAACTCATTGCCGGCCGTCGCTCTCAGGCCCCCCAAAGATCCTCTCCACTCCCGAGCAGCGCCAATTTCGCCTCAGTCTCTTTTTACCTTTGGAGAGTTTTCCTCGCTTGAAGAATGGAAAGAATACAACCAGCCTTCGCCTGCCTTCTTTCTGCCCGCTAAAAAAAAGAGAGAGAACAAAATCAAAGAAAACGAGCGGCCGAGGGCTACGACTTGGAGGGGGAAAAAAAAAATCTTTCGTCTCCTAGTCCCGCTATTCGCGGCAGGCGAGTTGCTCCGGGCCAGCTCGGTCCTCCTTCGGAGCCAAGTCTCAGCGCCTGACGAACTTGGGGAGAGGTCGGCGCGGGCCAATCAAGGCTGGTCCGTCAGGTAAGCGGGGCGCCAGGCGAGGTTTTTCCGCGCGGCCAAGGCGGGTGAGGGAGTGTCGGCTGGAGGAGGCTCGCTGGCCACTGAGCTCGCTCGCCGACTTGGGGGCGCTCCGGGAGTTAGCAGGGAAGCTTTGGGCCGTCCTAGGCTCGCCCGGCTCGTGCGGCTAGAGAATTCTGAGCCTCTGGACAGGAACTTAACTGATGCTTTAAGAATAGTTGAAGTTACTATTGATTTGCTTCGGCGTAAGGAGAGCCAGGTCTGCTCCGCACCTGATTCTCTCTCCCGAGTCTGCCGAGTGGAATCTGGGCTTCGGCTTCGAACTCTGTGCCCAGACTGGCCCGGTAGCCGCTCCGAGAAGTCGCTTAGGAGCCTTGCGGATTGCTGAGAGGCTGCGCGCGGGTGAGACGTGGTTTATTTAGCATCCTTGGAAACTTGTAATAATAACGTGGGTATTCTCTCTCATCTCTTTGTTTTTCTCCACCTTTTTCAGTTTTGTAATCGCAACCATTTAGTTAGCTTGTTTGCCACAGTGGACTGCCCAACACAAAACTCTGAAAAAAAGATGGCATGCAATAGAGCGTGAGCTTTAAAAAAAAAAAAGGACATTCTAATCTTTTGATGAGACAAATCTGCCTGCCAGTTTTAATCCTGATTGTCTTCGCTTGGGGTGTGTATCCTTTGCCTAACAACGGTGTGCCTGTCACTGGAAAGGAAAGAGAAGGAACAACCAGAGTTCATCTTTTCCTCTGCCACTTGGTGGTGTGGGACCATTTCAATGAGATTCAACTTCGCGGAGTTGCTCAAAAGGTTTCATGATTTCCCTTCACTCCAAAGTTACTTTCTGTCCTGTTCCTTCCCATTCCCTGTGGTTTATTTGATTAACACCTGAGGAACTGAGCAAAGGCTCCCTACCAGATGAATCAGAACCAGTAGAAGTTAACTAACTGCAATGAGTTTGTGGAAAGTTCCTGTCTAAAAGCTTTTCAATTTTGGTGCATAGAATGTTTACTTATGTTGGTATGTTCTCTTTCAATCCAACAGTAACATATCCTTTTCTAACTTGGACCATTTAATATTTCTACTGCAAAGTATTTCACAAAGTACAGACCAGACCTGTGTGGCAGGTTTGCATTCAGAAAGTTGTTGCAAAAGGGAAAGCAAGAAATGCAGAGTAACTAACGAAGAGGAAGAGGGATAGATAAGAGGCAGAGTGACCTTTATATCTAATTTAAGTTCTTACTATGAATGTAGTTACTTTCTTCCAATGTTTTGTGCAGCCTAACTGTCTCCATCTATATCATCATCACAGCCCGCCCAAGCAAAATCTAAACTATCAAGTGTAATCAGTTGTTTAAAAAACAGTCAGAATATTTTCAGAATTTTTTTTTCAATCTTTGATGTCTTTTCCAAATTTCAGTAATAGTTGGTCCTGAGGATTATTTTCAGTTTTATCTTCTATTATGTTTAAAGTGCTTGATATTTGTGTGTTTGTGTTTGTGTGTGTGTACACACACAGGCATGTGTATACATATACATCTACATATACCTTGAGTGTTTTTTCGATGCATCCTGTTAGCCCAAATATGGGAAGAAGGAATCTTTTGCCTGTATCAGCCTAATCTAGGGCCATCCACAGGCAGCAGTCGCTACTGTGACAATCATTTTTATGTTAAATTTGGATTGCTAACAAAGAATAAACATATACATATACATTTACATATACATATATATTATACAAAATACATGCAAATAATTAAGAAAAGAAAATATTTTCTTTAAAAATATATCCTGTTTTGAACAGACCTACTGCATATGATTATTATTAAGCATACATTCTGCAGAAATAAATATGCTTTTTAGATGATTTTAAAATGGGTTTCACTGCTGCATTTCTGGAAATTCTAGTGGAATAGCTTTGCAGTTGATTTTGGCAATAACCCTGCTTTAAATTGTCACAAAGCAGAGTAATAGAACATGAGCTAGTAGAAGAAGTGAAAATTAATTACTTTATGGCTTGTATTAGACATTTTAGTTCACAGAATTGAAAACATGATTATGAAACATCTCTTCATCATTTGTAAATGGAACTTTTTAATTTCTCAAGTAATATATAATTGGTGAATATCTGTATTCTTTGTACTGGATCTCTTTAATACTTCCATGATAAAGTATTGTAACTTTGTTCAAATTAGATAACTTAGTGATACAGATCAGTGCAATATTTTGCCAATATTACTGAGAAATGGGGAAGGGGTGGAGAGACAATGCTGTCTTTGAAACAAGTGGAAACATAGGCTAAGATAGGGAACAGAAGATTCTGTTTATAGCTTTTCAGCTCTGTTGTTATTCTTGACCACTTTTTAAAAACAAACAATGCACCAACAAGAGTATTTTTCATTGAAAATTAATAGATGTTCACAATAAAAAAGATTTTGAAAAGATAATCTGTTTATTTTGGAATCAGTAGTAGTGTAGGGGAATTATAATGTTAATATGGGATCAAATTCTAATCATAACATCTTTTTCAAGGATTTGGTTAGTTACTCTCTGTGCTCAACTCTGTAAAAATGATTTCAGAGTCATCTGAGTGGCTTAGATTTCTCCTTTTTAAATTTTGATACCTGAACCAAAATTTATAGATTCAGATTTTATCTCAGATATTTTTCCACATACATCTCTGTTTGACTAGTCCATTTGTGTGAATGTTTGCTCAGGAATGAGTGCCACTGATGGAATTATTTCAAAACAGGTCTTAGACTGCAGTCCTATGAATATAGCAGTTTTATTTCTGAGTAAGTTGTGTAAGTTGCATGTGTAATATTATAAGACATTAAAGAAGTATCCAGAAATGTATTTAGAAGTAAAAGATAATTGAAATATAGGATCATTCTATAATATTAAACTTGCTTTTTGTTAGAAAATTATAGCCCTTAAAATTAATTTAAGTGTTAGGCAGCTTTGAAGGCAGTCTTTAAATCTTTAATAAATTAGTGCAAATCTGGCAATCCATGATTTAGATATAGTTCTTGTCTTTAAAAAAAGAGATTTCATTATTGGTTTAATGCTATAAATTCCATGTAAATGTGTATCTTAAACACAAAAGTCCCTTCAAAATGAATGATGCTGTTGTATTTACAAAACTGTTCTGCCCTTTTAAAAAGTGTATATTAGTCAATAAACATAATCAACAATTTCATTTTGTAATTATATTCAATAACAGATAAAAATGTTTTAGACTTGGCTATTAGTTTTAAAAGACATGCTAGGGAAAACAGTCCAAAAATCTAATTTAAATTGAGGTGAAGTAATGCCACATCCAGTCTGGTGCTTTCTTGGAATGAAGTGACAGCTTTAACCTAAGAACATCTGAATTCTAGCTTCAGTTACAACAGAGCTTTTGTAGAGGAAAGTATGCCTTATTTATGCATTCATTTAAATGCATTAAATTTTTCATTTTTTAAAATTGCATGATTTTTTTGAAAGAACTGCTTTTAGCCTCTTTTAATTGTGCCATTAAAAAGCTTGATTTAATTATTTAAATTTAACTTATAAATAGAAATGTAACATATTCTGTTATTGTATTTTTGTAACTCTGGTTACTTTTACAGAAGATCGTATTGTAATCTAACTAATGATATACTCAAAAATACTGTCAATATGAAGCTATTTTGGATTGTCTTTTTGGAAAATAAAGTAAATTTTGTTTGTTACTTTTCATGTGATAATCATACTATGGATTATAAGTCTGTAGGGTAATATGATTGAAATAATTCTTTTTTCAAATGCAATACATTTTAAGAAAATTTATTTCTTGAGGAGTATTTGATTTACCTTTTGGTTTAAAAATAAATGGTGGAGTTTTAAAATAATGTGTAATACATTGCCTTTAATTTAATATTTGGAAGTTGTACAATTAGTACCATGTAACAGTGATAGTAAGATCTGTTGAAATTCTACATTTCAGTATATTTTTGTGGAGATTTTTTAAGCAAATACAATATTTTTATAACCTGATGAATTAGAACAATATATAAATGAAGGGTATTTATTTATATTTATATATATTGATCATGTTAGATATATATCCATTTTTTCCTTGGGAACTTAAGGCAGTATACATGGCAGTCCCCAATTTATTATGATCACAGACCAGCAAAAGTTAAACATTAAAATAAATATGTTCTCTAAAAATATTGGAAAATAACTAAGCAAAGTAGTAATATGAATAAGAATCTTTAGTTCTTTACATGTTTTTTCCTGCAGCAGTACAAAATTTTGCTACTGCATGATGGTGGCTGGAAGGAGATGGTTCATGTAGAAATTATGTGATCTCCCTAGAAATATCTCTAATAGAAGGAGAATATAGTTGATCTGATGTCCCTGTAGAACTTTCAGCACAATAGGATATGTGAGATATCTTCAACTTCCTCATTGCCATGTGTACACATTCACTCAGTTATTGGAGTTTTATCATACCTGCCCCTATTTATCAGACATTGTCTAATTAAAAAATTGTAAATGTTATAATTAAATATAGGAAATAATGTCTGATCTTGATATATTTTATCAGTCAACTTAAATTTAATCCAAAGAAGAAGAATACTACCTTCAACATTATCCATGTTTTGTAATTGGAAGTAGTTAACCATGGACTTACCTGCCTTGCCTAGTTTTCCTATAGAACAGAACAGGTAGACAAGACACACTAGATCTACTGATTCTATAGGACAAAAAGCAACAGTGACATTTTTTTTATTAATTTCCTATTTACTCTTCAAAGCATAGGACATGTTCTTCTGCTCCACTACTAATGTAGTGTTTTTCTCCTTAAGGGCACATATTCACTTCATTTAGTGTGCTTCAGTTGACTGCAGATTAAATCCAGCAGTTAATTTGCAAAGGATGAAATGAGTCAATAGCTTTGCTGTTTTTTAAAGTTACACTTTATCATAAATTTACAAAGAGCTAAATGATTATAATACTTAACTAAATGGAAGGCTGCTGATCTGAAAGTCAGCAGAAGCATTTTAGCCTTTTTTTAAACAAGTTACTGTTTTTTATTGCTTGGACGTTCCACTTTTCCTTATACTTTTTAAAAAGTTTACATTTTTTTCAGTCATTTCAGGTATAAGGGTTAACTCACAAATTAACCAAACTAACCTATGTGCTGTTAGCAAATGTGTGTTTGTAAAGCCAGGTTTGTAGCCATTATCTTCAGTAACTAACGTTATGCTAAAAAGCATTGGTAAAAGAAGAATAAGAAAGACTTTTGGTTTTAGTTGCTTGTTTTATCTGCATATGCACAGTATATAAATTTGGATGCTTTAAATTTGTGTATGCATGCATATGTACACATGTGCCCATGTATGTGTCTACATACAAGAAGCCTTCCCCCCCACACACACCCATATAAATCCCAGAATGGAAATTTTTAGTGATTTCTATTATGACTACTTCCTACTTGAATGATAATTGTCTCCAAAGGTATTTTGTAATTAGAAGAGTTTTAATGACAAAGACATTTAGGAAGAAGTGTTTTTCAGCAGCAAAACAATGAGAATGGAAAGATCAAGATCAATTTTGTATGTTTTTTTTCTCCAAATAAAAACAGCTAAATAAAGCATACTTGTTTAAATGCAGAAATAATGCTATGTATAGTATGACTTTAAAAGATGTAACTTCATGCATAATTATATGAAAGAAATGTTTGAATAAACCTGTATATGATCAGGCTGCATATAAGCCTAAGATTGTAAATATAAATTTTAAGAAAAATGTGTATTTATGAGGAACAGCTGCCTGAATAGCAGTTGATACCGAAGAGAACATATAAACAATTCCTTTGACTTGACAAGTAAAGAAAATATTTTTAATCTTCTTTCATCAGTGGGGTTTTATTTATGATTATAAATGAGTGTATTGCTGTCACCATTCTTTCAATCAAAATTCCTTTGTATGCACAGATAGCATATTTAATGAATTCTAAACTCTCTGTTCAAATACTAGGAAAGACTCAAACTAAATAGTAATAAAAACACAAGAAGATGATTTATTATTTTAAAAGACTGCAGTAGACTATTACTACAAGATTTGCTCTTAATAACCCAGGTTCCAGGGGAAAAAATCTGAAGTACTGAATATGAATGCTTCAGAACTGGATAAAGCCAGATGTATGTATGAAAAAAAATCAAGGGTGAGAAAAACCTAATATATATTACTTAAAGGATCAATTTTTTTATTTTCAGAATACTGTAATTATTATTGCAATTTGAAAAAATTACTGTCCCTAAGAAATGTTATAAAGTAGCTATAATTAGTTGCCAATGAAATTAGTAAGATGAGTTTGCCATAAATCTTAGCCACTGTAGGTACAGCTATATTTATATGATTAAATAAATAATGAAGGTGATATAAAAAAGGAAATTGAACAGTGTGTTAAATGTGGTTGGCAGGCATTTGGCAAATTAAGCATAATTTTCAAGTACAACCTGCCCCCCATGCCTAAAAACTTTTCAATCAATGTGTGCTACCTGTTCTAACATATGCCAGAAAAATATGGACACTAACCTCACAATTAATGCAGAAACTATGAGTGGTGCAAATAGCCCTGGAGAGACACATGCTCGGCATTACAGGACAAGATAGAAAGACTTGGATTAGAGAACAAACAAAATATATAATGCCATCAAAAGATTAAAGAATTAAAATGGAAAGGGGCTGATCGCATAGCAAGAAGAACTGATGGCAGTTGGATTTAGGCAGTCATAGAATGGATTCCAATTGATAAAAACCATCCACAAAAGAGACCTAAAACAAGATGGAGCAACGACATCAGCAAGTATTGCAGGTCCAACTGTCAAAGGAAAGCTTAAGACTTCATTGGTTGGAAACATGCAGAAGAGGCCTTCATCCTGCAGTGGATAGACAATGGCTAGAATGATGATGATGTAATCAATAATAAATTGATATATGCAACAAAAATCACTGCTTATTGCATATTTATATTTAATGATATTTTATTGAAAAATAATTAGGGCATAATATTTCAACAAGAAGAAAGAGAAGCAGAAGAATAATTTACTATAATGAATACAGCTAAAAGTATTAGTGTGAAACACTTAGTATGATACTGTACAAGCTCTTTGTTAGAAGTTATGCATACATAAAATTACCTGTTTTGCAAAAGTTCATCTTAGTATCCAGCCCTATTGACATTTATGTAACAGTATGACTTTGGTCTTAAAATCTCCATATTTTGTCCAGGTGACAAAAGCTTGCTATAAAATAATATTGCCATTTTCACTGATTTGATGAGAGTTTTCATTGACTTGATCACAATACCTAAAATTTCTAAAAAGCTAATCAGGATCTATTCTGGGCTAGTATTTGATAGGCAACAAGAACATCCAAGGGCAGTAAGCTAAACTGGAACATCCTAGAAGACAATTCAATTCAGTATTGTTTCCAATAAAATAATATGTGGAGCAGAACAAGAAGTAATGGCAAGATGATTATTAGGGATCCAAAGACTATAATGACTATAAAATGTGGATTCAAATATCAAGCGTACATAAATTGAGTACACCACATTCTTAATAAGGTTATATGAATATAGTAATGAAAGTATCTTTATCAGTTGTTTGTGCCTTCTCAACTTTTGATAGGCTGGCAGCAGCTCTACATGCCGGTTGATTGAATGTTGATCTGATAGCCAAGCCTTTTTCAATAGGTGGCCACCTTTTGTGAAGTCCTGAGTGATGACCTCAGCCCCCGCAAAATTAAATGTATGTTCACTCTCAGCTATGTGCATCCATACCTGAGAACGCTGTTCATGTCATTTAACCGCCAGTTCATGTTCATGAACTCTAGTCTGGAGACGTTTCGTAGTTTCTCCAATATAATTACAGCAACAATCATTGCAGTTGATCTTATATACCACAGATGACTGCTACCAGCCTATCAAACGTTGAAAAGGCACGAACAGCTGCGCAGGGTGGCATAGTGGGCGAACTTTTTACCACCTCTGCACCACAGGAATTGAGACACTGAAGGTTCAGGATGTTTACCCGTGGAAAGGCAGGTGGTCACAATAAATAGAGAAAGGGGGATACCAGCACAGCCCTTTGCAGGATCGAGGGAAAGACTGCGAACCAGTACGATCGAGATGGGATGCTCGGCGGGAGGATTGCTGCTGGCCGTGACTATATGTCAACCTAACGAGAATGCCGGACGAGACACCGTGTGGGGGGGGAATATCTGGCAACAATGCTGAGCAGCCACACATGGCAGGAGGAGTGCGGCCGGCAGGTGGGACAGGCAGGGGGAGGGAAAATGTTAAAATTGAAATGAACATCAGGTTTAATATATATGCATATAAATGCAATATTTTTATAGAGTTAGAAATCATTCTATTTTAAGTGATCTGTCACTTAACTAATTTTTTGGAGGGAGTATGAAGCTAATATCTGCTGCTAAGTTTAATATCCTCAAGCATGAGGTTGTTTAATGGAATAATGCATAATCCCCAAAATCCAGTTTTAGCTATGTTACATACTCTTCTTTGATTCTTAAAGGTTACATTTAAATTTTATCCTGCAGATTTATTATCAGATGGGTAATTCAGGCAAAACTTACATTTAAAAATAGGATTTGAGGGTTACAAAACATTCCCTGCTATGGTTAAAGAAATATAGCACATAAATGTCTGTGGCAAGCTGTTCTTTGAAATTATCCTCACTAAATTATAATCATGCACTTTCAACTCTCTGTAATTAAACATTTAGATTTATTTATTCCAGATGTATTTGCCTCAAATAAATCCAGAACTTTTGTTGTAGTACTAGACCTTTTACAAGTCTCAACCATTTACAAATTGTCAAAAAATGAAGTGAATTGTCTTTGATTTTGTTTGCAGTATGTCCATTGACAACTGCATTTTATGCTATTTTGGAAAGGATACGGAACATGTTTTTAGGGCATTTTAGAAACTACTGGTTTCTTTTAAAGAAACCTAGTGAATCTGAAAGAGAACTACAGACAAGCCATATTATTAAAAATGATCCATATTTTATTTTCTGGTTTTGAGGAAACATTTGCAGGCTCTGCAAATTATCCCTTTTAAAAAATATGGATGAAACCTAAAAAACAGTTCTTAAAATTCTTCATAAGAAGGATTGGGTTAATTCTTTAAGTAATATATTCTAATTTATGACATACAGAACTATATACATTACATTGTTTTGATATTTTTGTAAATACTGCAATTGTATTTACAGTAAGTCTGGATGTTTCATTATGTCTGAACCTTCAGTTAAAAGTTCTCCTATTGTAAAGTTTTAGTTGATCCTTTTGACATTATAGAGATATAGTCATGCGAAAAAGAAAGTACACTGTCTTTGAGTTCCTTGGTTATACTGGTATGCATCAGGACATAGTAAAATCATCTGGTCCTTAGCAGTTCTTAAAAGTAGGTAAATACATCCTGAGATGAACAACAACACAGGACATGTTACACCATGTCACCGTTTATTTTACAAAAAGAAAGCCAAAATGGAGAAACCACATGATTGTGACTGATTTTATGACCTTTTTGCATTAAGCAAACACGGCACTTGTTAAGTGTTAAATGAGAACTGTGATTATTAAGCAAACCAGTTGTACCCAACGAACTTTTTTTTTACTGGAAATCAGAAGTAAATGCCAAAACCAGCAAAAAAACATTTAAAATTATAGTAAAGTGACCACGGACATTGCAAACAGCTGTAAAGGTGAGCTGGTTGCCAAGTGCCCACAGTACGATCACATGACCACAGGGTGTTGCATGCAGCTATTATAACTTGGGGGAGGGGCCATCATAACTTTGAACGATTGCTAAGTGATAGTTGTAAATCAGGAACTACCTGTATTTGTGGAATTTTAAAGGAAACGTGCAATTTTAAACGAAGGTTTTTTAAAAAACTCTTTCCCTATATTCTCCCTTTCTGTTTTGAAAAGCCTATCTTGAGTGTTAGAGGAGTTTTCTGTTTATTAATGATCTTCTGCTCAGTAACTCTTATACGCAGAACAGCCAACTTAAAAGATTCCAATTTGAGATTATGGAAAGATACAGGGATAAGAAAAAAGCAGTAGAGATTGGTGGGCTGTTTGGATAAGACAGGAAAATCAATTTATCAATACTACCACTTCAGTTAGTTTTTCTCTGGGGTTAATAGTCCTGATATATTTACAATATGATTTACAGTGCATCATTTTTATTTCTCTAGGATGCTCTTGATGAGATGCTCCATATTCTACCTTTTCCTTCTGCTACCATTTAGCTCCTGGATGCAGAAACTACCTACTAGAGATGAAGAACTTTTTCAGATGCAGATCCAGGACAAAACTTTTTTCCATGATTCTTCAGTACTCCCTGATGGAGCAGAGATCAGTAGTTATCTCTTCAGAGGAACACCCAAACGGTATATTGATTCATGTAATGTAAAGTTAAGATATTTATGTCATTGTTCTTTCAGTCAGTCTTGATTCCTGTAATTCCATTCAATTTTCTCAGCAACACCTTTTTTCAGAAGTTGTTTGTCATTGCCTTCTTCTTAGAACTGAGAGAAAGGAACTGGCTCAAGGTCGCCCAGTGTCAACTTTGTGAGATAGACCAGGCAGGAAACATGGCCAGACAAGCTAATTCTACTTCATTGTAAGATTACATTAACAAGACTCTTCAAATCTGAAAGTATATTCCTTCCCCCCATCCCCTTACAGTACAAGATATTAGGGAGGGTCTCTTCTGAGTCTCTTTCTCTGACTACATTCCTGCTGCAGGCTAAATTGCCTTTTATCTGACTGTTCCTTGGCTACATCTCTTTGCCCTAACTCCCAGGGTCACCTCCACATAGTATTATACTTTGTGACTAAGGCAGGATAAGCCCACTGCTTTTCATCTGCCACAAATCTTTAGTGATTGCTAGCAGAGCTTATTTATGAACACTAAATAGCAATCAGAAGACAGAAAACTCCTTAATCTCATAACACGTAGACAGACTGAGCCATAATTTTAACTGGGAAACTGTAAGCATCCTAGACCAAGTAAAATCCAAAAAAAATCTAGGAATTTCCAGGAAGCTTGGCATTCAGACAATCAGCCATCAGTTAGCACATAGAAATAAACCACATTCATATACTATTCAAAGGAGACAATAAAGAAGCTTAGAATAGGAAACAAGATCAGAATATATCTTCCCTATCTTCCCCAGCAGCCTATAGTCATACAAGCAGGAATTAACAGCAGACAAACCAAATCAAACAAACCAAATCAAGCAGAAAACTATATCCTTATCAAGCATCTACCAAGGAGAAAACCACATCCCACCAATAATGGCAGGACAAGCTACAATATGGACTGCCATAAGTCAGAAATGTTATAGGGTCCCCTGCTTGGGCTGGGTTGGGCTAGATGACCTACAAGGTCACTTCCAACTCTGTTATTCTGTTAATATATAAATAAGGAACAAATGCCACAATCACTAGCACTGATGATGTTCCCTAGTTGGGAGGAAATGAAATTGGAAGCAAACAACCAAGCTCAGAGAGCCCTAAGGAGTCCACAATTCAATATATGAGCTACATATATTCTGTTCTCTCTGTGTCCTTAATGTTATATTGTGAAGAAGGTCATGCTTTTATTCATCTTTCCGTAGGTTTTTTTTTGTGGTAGAGGAAGACAATACACCATTTGCAGTTACAGTGACTCCTTGTGACACACCTTTGGAATGGAAACTGAGTTTGCAAGACCTCCCTGAAGAGTCAAGTGGAGAGGGCTCAGGTAAATTACAGTAAAAACCAAACAAAGATTGTTAATTTTGTTAAATATGCATAAGCTGATGTAGCAAATATACTAAAGTCCATCAGTAATTGCTGGTTAAAAAATTAGTGAATAAGAATTAATTTTTAATAATTGAATGATAGATTACATGTTTCCCTGGCTCATCACAAAGTTGTTCTGCTAGTTGAAACTTCTGAAAATTTTGCGTTAAACAGGCAAAAAACTGGAGATAACCAATAGAGAAGGATATCTTGTTTCACCTATTCCTCTCTTGCACTAATCTTAAATGTAGCCATAATTATTTATATGTACTATACATATGTACTAATATGTACTAATAAATAAGCAAGCTTTTACATAAGTTGAGCAGAAAAATTATAGGTAGTCCTTGACTTTCAATAACAATTGAGTCCCAAGTTTCTGTTGCTAAGTGAGACAGTTGTTAAGTGAGTTTTGTCCCATTTTTTATCTTTCTTGCCACAGTTGTTAAGTGAATCACTACAATTGTTAACAACACAGTGTTAAGTGAATCTGGATCCCTATTGACTTTGCTTGTGAGAAGGTTGCAAAAGGAAATCACATGACATGAAATCACTCTGCAGCCATCATAAATATGAGTCAGTTGCCAAGCATCTGAATTTTGTTCACATGACCATGGGGATGCTGCAACAGTCATAAGTGTGTAAAACTGTTTTTTCGGTGTCATAACTTCGAACAGTCACTAAATGAACTGTTGTAAGTCAAGAACCTCTACAACAAAGCATTCCACCATGCTTTTCATGTGGATTATATTCTACAACAGAGCTGCGTGTCTAATTTTTGAGATGGGAGGATTTCCATTAGATAAGAGTTTTCCTTTACAAATTGGAGGAAAAAAGTCATACTGAGTGGGTATGGTCAACCGGGTCATCATTGCTGATTTTTCTTTTGTAAAAGAAACATACATTTTTTTATAAATAAAAAAACTTGTATGATTAGATATCTTAAAATTAATATTTTCAATATATGAATGTCCTTATTTGGATTTCTCTTTTTCTAATAAAAATAGAATATTTATATCACCCTTAAAAGCTAAACATAAATAAAGAAATGAAACAGTATCAACTAAAATATACAAAATGACAAAACACTTATGTTACAAACTGAGACATCTCTAATTCTAAAGGAATTAAATTAGATCATATAAAAACTACTTTTATTATAATTAATAAAATGTGAGTAAGCAATATACAAAAAAAGTCAGGAAAGCCAAGGCAGTCCAAAAGCTTAAATCCTCGATCTCATGAATACCACTATTTCTCAGAATCCCCCCAATAATTTTAAACTTAGATTTAAAGATTAAAAAGTCATCTGTCATCCAATGATTAACAGAAATGCATAAGAATAATGCGATTCCAGGGCTGTGGAACTTGATCCTGAAAGATCCTATTATAGCTTGAATTTGTTGTTGGAGCCCTGGGAGCAGCCCAACATTTCAGAGTCTGAATAGTTAATTTTGTGGGAATGTAACTGCTCGACAATGAAAATAGGAAAGGACGGGTATTTCACCACAATGTCTGTAATAAACAGTAAAATTAATAGAACACAGAAAAATGCTATCCTAGCAATTGGAGCCTTTGTGCAAGGTAGAGCAATGACCTCATGGTAACTTGAAAGGCTTAAGCAGTAACTTGAAAGGCTTAAGCAGTATTGTATATAATGGCATCATTTACCTGTGCAATGTTTGAAAATATTTATTTATAAAATTATCATCTATTGCAAAGACTCTGGGCAACATAGAAATTAAATGTTTTATTGCGCATCTTACTATTAATATCATTATTAATAGTAGTAATAATAGTAGTATATTTTTGTAACGTATAAGACTTTCTTCCTCAAGTGCATAAATAACTCCATAAAATAGCCTTCACTTGGGACTGCTGGTACTATTTGTTCTTTTTCGTAATGTTTTTGGCTGTCCTGAATGCTGTAATATGAATCCAATATTATTTATACAATAACTAAATGCTTTAAAAATATGTCCATTTGTCATTTTATAAATTTGTGTCTACAAGTTGATTTTAACAGTTTGGTTTAGGTTTTCATATAAAAACATCTTTTTCCAAAATATTTTGTAGTTAATTGATTTATTGTGTTGTGAGGTGCAAATCATACATTATAACATACATATATTAGTGGGTACAACAGTATTTGTGTGAACTATAAATTGCTAACTATTAATTTAAATTATTTAAATCATTTTTCAGGAACAAGTTTGTTAACAATGTTAACTATAATTTTGAATGTTAATGAACATAAGTGGCTCAAATTGTACACCTAAATATTTTTGTTATTTTGTAATATAATAAGATACCTATTTTCAGTTTTATACTTAATATTGAGATCTGCGTAGTATTGTTTTATACACACACACACACACACACACACATACATACACACATATATACGCATATACACATACATATGCACATATGCATACACACACATGCACACGGGAGGAGAGACAGCCTAATGTGGCTTAACTGTCAGAAAAAGCTTAGGAAGGGCCCACCTTAATAGATCAGGAAATTAAAAGCAACAGCAGGAAATTTGTAACTTCAGACCTTCTATTAATGTAGCCTTATAGTAAAGTCAAATTAGTTCATCTAATATTTCTTGACTGGTTTTCTTAGGAGGCCAATACATTTAGACCCTTTAAAAAACATACTGTGTTTTGTGTTTGCTTTATTTCAAAATCCCTCATTTTGTCTCTTCTAGGTGACCCAGAGCCACTTGAACAACAGAATCAGCAGATTATTAGTGAAGAAGGCACAGAGCTATTTTCATATAGAGGAAACGATGTTGAGTATTTTGTATCCTCTACTTCACCTTCTGGGTTATACCAGTTAGAACTCTGGTCAACAGAAAAGGATACAGACTTTAAAGTCTATGCTAGTACAACTCCAGAGTCGGATCAACCATATCCTGAACTACCTTATGATCCAAGAGTTGATGTCACTTCTCTTGGTCGTACAACTGTCAGTTTGGCATGGAAACCTAGCCCTACAGCTTCAGTATTGAAACAGCCAATACAATATTGTGTAGTTATTAATAAAGAACACAATTTCAAAAGCTTCTGTGCTGTTGAGACCAAACAGATTGCTGATGATACATTTATGAAGGCTCCTAAACCTGGTCTGGATTTTAGTCCTTTTGATTTTGCCCATTTTGGATTTTCTTCCAACAGTAATTCTGGGAAAGTACGCAGCTTCTTAAAACCAACACCAAAGCTTTATTCAAAACTTTATTCAAAGCCTAAATTTGATCTGGAAAAGATATGCATTGGAAACAAAAATATATTTACTGTATCTGAACTGAAACCTGGTACACAGTACTATTTTGATATATTTGCTGTAAATGTCAATACAAATATGAGTACAGCCTATGTTGGTACTTTTGCAAGAACTAAAGAAGAGGCCAAACAGAAGACAGTTGATTTAAAAGATGGGAAGGTTACAGATGTGTTTGTTAAGAGAAAAGGCACCAAGTTTTTGCGGTTTGCTCCTGTTTCATCACATCAAAAAGTTACATTTTTTGTTCACTCATGTCTTAATGCCATACAAATGCAAATCAAAAGAGATGGAAAACTTTTGCTGTCTCCAAATGTTGAGGGCGTCCATCAGTTTCAACTTCGGGGAAAGCCAAAAGCCAAATACCTCATTCGACTGAAAGGAAATAAGAAGGGAGCTTCCATACTGAAGTTTTTGGCCACAACAAAGCCCAATAAGCAGTCATTTCCATCTGTTCCTGAAGATACAAGAATTAAAGCTTTTGATAAACTTCGCACATGTTCCTCAGTCACAGTGGCATGGTTAGGTACAGAAGAAAGAAACAAATTTTGCATCTACAAGAAAGAAGTAGATGATGATTATAATGAGGAACAAAAGAAAAGAGAACAAAATCAGTGTCTGGGACCAGACTTGAGAAAAAAATCAGAAAAGGTCCTCTGTAAGTATTTTCACAGTCAAAACCTTCAAAAAGCAGTTACCACAGACACAATTAAAGGTCTAAAGCCTGGCAAATCCTACCTTCTGGATGTTTATGTCATAGGACATGGTGGGTACTCTGTCAAATATCAAAGCAAATTGGTGAAAACAAGAAAATTCTGTTAGGAATCTTTTACATAAAAATCAGCAGAACATTATTGGATTAACTAACTACTTATACAGAATAGAAGTTATAAACTGTATTGGTATTATGTATAGGAAATATTAACATCTATATTTATGTTTACAGAAGTAATTAAAAAAGATTGAGATTAGTGCTCTTCGTTGGTATCTGACGATTGCATTATGCATCTGGTGGTGTATGTTTGTTGATCAGTAAATAATGAAGATAGCGGGATATTGAAGAACCTGCCCTTTTTGGCTTCCATATTGCATGAAGTGCTTCTAAATTATTTTATCATATCAAAGGCTAACACAGATCATTCAGTAGGATATTAGTCATAGGCAAAGACAAGAACCAAAACTTCCATCCAATCTCTTTTCATAGATTATGGTTTATGTAAATTATTTTTATTGTCTTGTTTAATATATATATGTTTCTATGTTGTAAACTATGAAAAATCTTTTCCTGTTAAAAGCATAGTTCTAAATTAAATATTAACTGGAGATTTCCAGTTTTATTGTTAATATAAATTCCTATCTGATTAATTTTAAATGCTTAAAAAAAATTATGTATTTCATGTACAAAATTGTCAGTCATTATATTCTTGTACATAAAATTAAAATATTATATTATACATTCCAGTTCATATTAATATTTCATATATCAACATAGCCATATACATATACATAAATGTATAATTGTGGATGTATTTTGGGCATCTTTAATTAGTAATTATCTGAACATCTTTAATTGTTAAGTATATTTCAAATATTTTAGTACAGTTGGTAATACACAAGTGGAAACTCTTTCAATTTGTCAGGTCAATACTTTCATAACAAATGAAAGGAAGGTAAACATGGATTATTAATAATGGTTATTTTCTGCATTTTCATAGAAACCAGATTAAAAGTTAGATCTTCATCAAGCAATTCCTTTTATGTTTTCATTTGTTTTCCTGAAAACAAAGCAATTCTAGCAATTGTTTTCATAGTATTTTTAAAACAGAATAATATCAGAATTTACCCATACATCTCTAGCTTTTGAAGGCAGAATTGAATGAAATACTGTATATAGCAAAGGTAGTATTTTTTTAGTGGAGATAAAGTCTGAAAAAGATGCAAAGCTGATCAGGATAAAGAATAATGTGGGCATAAGGTGTGAAAACACTTTTCTATCAAATGCTGGCTAATGGGCCGGACTGCCTTTGTAATAATACGAAAATGAATATATGTGAGTATATACTTTATGTATGTATATATTATGTATATGTGTGTGCGTGCACACACACACACTTGTAACTCTAAAGATCTAGTTTCCTTTTTTCACAGAGTTTGAGTACCTTCTGCTTTTAGTTTCAGAGCAGAAAGTCCAACTCATTATGGTACTTTAATTATGTAGCCATTTTTTTTGGAGATGAGCAGAAGCAAAATGGGCAGAGAAAGAATTAGCAAGAAATGGCACGAAAAATATGTTTTCTTTGTAACATGTCTCTTTAGTGCAGGCAGGACTAGAATTGGGAAAAGCAAAGTTTGGGTTTAGCAGATTGCAACTATACTGACTATTTCATGGCACTTTGACAGTTCACTGTATAAAAAACCTGTTTAACACTATTCACCACCCTACTCCATGGTTTTTAGACTCCCTATTTTTCTGGTGATCAAGATGTTGATATCATAGGAAGCTATGCTAGAGAAGCAATTTGTGAAGCATGTAAACAAAAACAGTTGACATTTCCAACAGCTTCCTGTCTGGTTGTGAAACCATAATCTGTAATTTTGCAGCTGGATCATTTTTTCCAAATATACAAATTCTCATTTTAATACAATTAAACTCATTTCTGAAATATTTCTGTAGATAGCTGTATGGTTATCATTGTACTTGATTCATTTTATACTTCCAGATGACTGAGAATAGTGCATATTATTCAGTCATATTCAAATTAAAGATTACAGCCTTTATCATATATAACAAAATCACATGTTCAGAATCTTTGTGACATAGGCTTGGTAGGTATATGCAAGAAAATATAAAGGGGGGAAAGGTTGGAATGTTATTGTAACTTCAAATTTAATATAATAAGGATTTGATCAGCTCTAAATGCAGATTAAAAGATAAATGGAAGGAAATGAGAATACGCAACAATGCCTTCAGTTACTTTCATTGTTCTTTGGACTGGATGTAAGACTAGAACAGAACAATAACAAAAAATTAAATGCTTATGCCATCTGATGTCCAGGGACTGAATATTTATGGATGGAGTGACATTTTTCATGTTTCTAAAAATTTACAGCTGTGTCAAGCATCTCAACTCTTGACTAGAGACAAAAAAATGACTTGATATTACGCATTCACTGTAATATATAGCTTGACCTCTTAGGTAGACAAGCAACATTTGTGAACCAGTGGGTTACTTAGAAATTTGAGAGTACCGTGAACATTTATTAAATTAAAGGAATTTAGATTTTACCTGTTCACACAATGGTAGCTTTAGCCAGAATGCCAATTCCAAACTACTTATTAAAATGTATGCTTTTGCCTCTTTAGCATTACAAAATGTTTTGTTTACAAATGTACAAAATGGGAATCTTATTTTGTTTCAAGTTTGGAAAAAAATAGATTTATTTGAAACTTTTCATCAAAAAGGATTGAATTGGCTGTGTTCTGATGGACCAATCCTCAAAATAGCTTCAGTGTTTTGGTTTGACCTTGAATTCCCCCCCCCCCAAATATTCACATTTTTGTTTGGAGGCTGTAATACTCAAAATGCTAACGGTGATTTAAAAAGTACATTTTAAACTTGCATTAGTTATCTACTTATCTGAACACTGTTCTCTCTATTTCCTCCCTGTTCCACCTCCTATATAGTGGCAGCATTCTTAACAGTTTTTCATTAAAATGCAAAAAGAATTTCATAGGGTTTTCAAAGAAAATGTAAACCTTAGCATGCTAATATTAACAGAAGGTCCATCTACCGATAGGGAAATTTAGTAAAGACAGAAATATTTTTTAGGAATTAAGTTCTCTTATTCTTTAGTTAATTTCATATGTTCATGCTGTTCTTATTTGGGATAAGCAAGTAAAGTAAAGTAAGTAAAAAAGTAGTGAAGTAAAAAATGAAAGGAAGAAAAAGAAATATAGCTAAATTTAGTCTACAGCAATACTACTCATTAAACTCCTCCATATCCTATCCTTGCACACCATTGTGACTTTAAACATACCAATGTGTTCATTACTTTTATAAATTATAATTTATTCATTCTTTTTCTTTAAATATTTGCCTCTTTTGTTTTAAGGATCATTAATTCCATAGAACCATGCCTTCCTTAGATGGTCAATTATTATTCATTTGAACCTTCGCTTCAATCTGTATATTCCTATTTTTTCACTTTTTGTGAATTGATCTTCAGTCTGTCTGCATGACTGAGTTCTACCTCAATGTACTTCTTTTCTACTGTAGCTTGCTTTGTTGTTGAATCCTCTTTCATTTAGTGTGCATAATTTCTTGATTGTATTTTTATTCTACTACACAGTTCTTAAATATCTATTCCTAATTAATTAAATTTACTTTAAATTTTCTCCCTACATACTGAAATATTATTTCCATATAAACAAAGAAACAACAATGTGGGCAAAACCACTCTCATACACAATCATTTTCATTCTGTCATTCATTTTCATTCATTGTTTTTGTATGGTTAATGTGAAATATCCTTGTGGTTAGCATGCTATTCTAATGATTTGATTATAGTTCATATCAATTACAATTGATTATTTATTCTGAAACTTTTCCTTAACATAGATGTGGTTAAAAGATGACATTCCAAATGTCTAAGGAATTATGGCATATTCAGATGAAGGCTACTCAGACCTTTGTAAATAATCCATGAAACTCAAATCAAAGACTTTCTGCTTTATTCCCAAACTATATAATGTACTTCCTCCAAAGTTGTATTTAATGACCACCCCAAACACATTGTTCTCCTTTTAAGAGTTGTGTTAAGACCTCAACCAAATATTTTAATTTGCTCTAAAATTGTTCTACTGAATCTTCAATGGAGAAAAATGTTGAATAAATAAGATATTATTTTCATTACATACAATTTCGTATTCCAATGTACGATTATGATAAAGATATGAAATATAGAATAATTAGTCTTTTATTAAATAACCCTTAAAGATTTTTTTGGTATAAGATGTTTATTTATTTATTTATTTTATTACATTTATATACCGCCCTTTC
>JAKJMR010017078.1:0-10938 GCA_024449315.1 Daboia siamensis
CCTTTTATGACTTGTGGACTTCAACTCCCAGAATTCCTCAGCCAGCATGCCTGGCTGAGGAATTCTGGGAGTTGAAGTCCACAAATTGTAAAAGGGCCAAGTTTGAAGACCCCTGCTCTAGAGAGCGTTTTTCAACCTGGCTGGGGAATTCTGGGAGCTGAAATCCACGCAGCTTAAAGTTACCAAACTTGAAAAACGGTGCCCTGGAGGAATCACCAACCCAGCTTGTCAGACACACACATTTGATGGAAAATTTCGAACACTATTTGTACTTAGTTGCAATGTTTATTCCAAAATGAAAGTGTTTGGGATTTCTCAGGCCATCACCTACATCACTGGACTAGTACTGATACCCAGCAACTTGAACTGAGGGAGGTACAGTAATAGATCGAGGGAGACATTATGGTCAATTTAAAATGCTGACATAAAGTTGGCTTATACAATATTAGTCACCAACTGTTTATATTCTCTGATATTATTTTTAAGCTGTTTCCCAATATACAAGTTCTTCTGAAAATGTGGTTATTAAATCTTAAAGCAACCTTAGCAGAACATGTTCTCTCCAGCATCTTGCACAGCAATATCTTCAGATGACATTTTCTGTTTTCACAGTTACACCTGCGTGATGGGCAGTTCCATGTTTGCCCAAAACTGCTGAGCAAACTGTACTGCTTCTCATCATGACTGTTCTGGAATAGCATTATCCACTTATACTTTGTGGAGTAATATTGCCAGTGATATATTACGTGTCTTGGGTTCATGACATAACTATGAAATGGACTGTGCCCAAGCCTAAAAGCTCTGGCTGGAGGAACTAGGTTAATTGCCCATATATGTTTTTAATAATCATTTACTTTTTCTGGTTCTCCTTAGCCTTTCTCCATATTGAGAAGAGGCTTTTTTGAAATTACTGGAAATTCACTTATACAAGCTAGGCCTATGGAAGTTATAGTTCAAAACATTTAGGTAGCATGGCCACCTACTCCTATTCTAGATTATGTGAGGTTAAAAGAAAAAAAAGAAAAGAAAAAAACCATTTTCTGTAGCTGGGTAATACCCCAATGCATGCTATCCAAGTGAACAATTTGAGTATGGGACAAGAGTTTTCATGCTTGCATTATAACTGTGTACTTTAAGAAAGTTTAAGCTAGATGCAGGATGGAGAAAGACTCAGGAAAGCATTCACATGTACCACAATATCCAAGAATGTCGGCCTTTACAAAAATGAAAACTTTAGCTTCAAGTATTCTTAGGTATTTTTAGGTATAGATGGAGACTGTAGCCAAGAAATTAAAAGACGCTTGCTCCTCGGGAGGAAAGTCATGACAAATCTAGACAGCACACTAAAAAGCAGAGACATCACCCTGTCAACAAAAGTGCGTATAGTCAAGGCTATGGTCTTCCCAGTTGCAATGTATGGCAGTGAAAGTTGGACCATAAGAAAGGCCAAGCGCCAAAGAATTGAGGCCTTTGAATTATGGTGCTGGAGAAGACTCCTGCAAGTCCCTTGGACTGCAAGGTGATCAAACCGGTCAGTCCTAGAGGAGATCAACCTTGATTGCTCTTTAGAAAGTCAGATCCTGAAGTTGAAACTCAAATACTTTGGCCATGTAATGAGAAGGAAGGACTCACTGGAGAAGAGCCTAATGCTGGGAAAGATTGAGGGCAAGAGAAGAAGGGGATGACAGAGAATGAGGTGGCTGGATGGAGTCACTGAAGCAGTAGGCGTGAGCTTAAATGGACTCCAGAAGATGGTAGAGGACAGGAAGGCCTGGAGGAACATTGTCCATAGGGTCGTGATGGGTCGGACACGACTTCGCAGCTAACAACAACATTCTTAGGTATCAGGGTGGTTGTAAGCTCAGATTTCCTGTGAGACTATGAAGACAATATGGGGTTTCCTGCTTAAAGTAATAAAGGTGCAGTATATCAGAATGCTTCCACTGCTTTCAGGAACTTTTATTTCAATAAAATCCATAGAAAGAACTTTTTGAATCAGCAGCACTTAACTTGATGCCATTCAAATGCACACTTCCCAAACAGTATATCTTGATGTGGCTATTAATTTTTCATCTAGGTAGCCAGCATTGCTTGTCAAATTGCCATTCCCATAACTTAGGGATGCAGATTTCAGGGCCATCTACCTGGGGGAGGTCAAAAAAATCAAGATGACAAGCACAATCACGGAATAAAGTTGGTTTTTTTACCCATGTTGCTTATACAAGTATATCTCCTACCTGATATCTTGACTCCCTCATGATGTTGACAAAGCAGACGGCTTGCACAAAAAATTTGCCCAAGGTCCCCCTCAGGCCTGGATTTGAAACCAATCTTTTAGTTTTATTTTTACCT
This sequence comes from Daboia siamensis, assembly GCA_024449315.1. NCBI lineage: Eukaryota > Metazoa > Chordata > Lepidosauria > Squamata > Viperidae > Daboia > Daboia siamensis. The sequence continues at coordinate 2,353 of JAKJMR010017078.1, forward strand.
CATCTGAAATACAATTTGATAAGTCTATTAGATTAAACATGCTCTATAACCTGGTGTGATCTTGTCAACTACCAGTAGGCAATCCCTACAGCTAATATGAAAAAGGGGAGAAAAAAAATCACTTCTGCAGATCCATCCAGGACAGATAAATTGAATTTTTATTATAAGAGTAATCAGAAGACAAGGATTGCTTGCCACTTCAGCTGCAGTTTAGCATCTAGATTTCAAGAGTGCTCACATACACACCCTGAGGAGATTCAAAAGCCAGACAGATGCAATATTGATCTCCATTCACTGGTGTTGGTCCTCAACATTGGATAGTTAGAGACAAAGATTATTGCTGAAAATGGATTCTTGCTCCCCGATTTGATAGTGAGTTACTGACAAGTCTGCCCTGCTCTCCCTTTTAAAATTTAGATCAATTAATTTCATTTCATTTTGCTTTCTTTAATATATATATAGAATTCATACTGAAATATCTGTCTGTCTGTCTGTCTATCTATCTATCTATCTATCTATCTATCTATCTATCTATCTATCTATCTATCTATCTATCTATCTATCTATCTATCTATCTATCTCTGTCATGTATCTTCTATCTATCATCTCCTGCCTGCTTGGAATAAAAAGTAACATTATTAAAATATAACCATTCCTTGTGTTTAAAAAAAGAACTATATTAAATCAATCAATCAGAATAGACCTGGAAGAAGCCTTAGAGATCTTCTAGTCCAACCCCCTGCTCAAGCAGGAGACCTAGACCATTGCAAATAGGTGGCTCTCCAGTCTTTTCTTAAAAACCTCCAGTGATGAAGCACCTACAACTTCTGATGGCAACCTGTTCCACTGGTTAATTTTCTTCATTGTTAGGAAGTTTCTCCTTAATTCCAGGTTGCTTCTCTCTTTAATTAGTTTTCATTCATGATTTCTTGTGTTGCCTTCTGGTGCTATGGAAAACAAGTTAGCCCCTCTTCTTGCTGACAGCCCCTCAAATAGTGGAATATTGCTATCATGCCACCCCTAGTCCTTCTTTTCTCTACATTGGCTATACCCAATTATTGCAACCATTCTTCATATGTTTTTGTCTCGAGACCTTTGATCATCTTAGTTGCTTTTTCTCTGCAATTTTTCCAAAGTCTTAACATCTTTTTTGTAATGTGGTGACCAAACTGGATGCAGTGTTCTCAATGTGGTTTTACTAAGGATTTATAAAGCAGTAGTAATACTTTACATGATTTTGATTCTATGCCTCTGTTTTTATACAATCAAGGATTGTATTAGCCTTTTTGGCTGCCGCTGCACACTGCTAAGTCATGTTTAATTGATTGTTCACTAGGACTCCAAGATCCTTCTCACATTTATTGCTTCTGAGCCAGGTTTCACCTAATCTTTGGTTTTCCTGCCTAGGTGTAAAACCTGCTTTTCTCCACATTAAATCTCATGTCGATGGATAGGGCCCATTTTTCAAGTCTGTCAAAATCTTTTTGGATCCTGAGTTTGTCTTCTGGGGTATTGGCTATTCCTGCCAGCTTAGTGTCATTTGCAATTTTGATGACATAAATTTCATTTGAGGAAATAAAACACAACTAAACTGATAATTACATTAAATTGTCATATAGATTTAGGTGTATACTGTATATGCAGCAAAATTGGCTTTACACCATCCTAGTCCAAGCTGTGCATAGCCTTTCATCTTTCTCTGCCATTTGCATGTGTAGCTCATCTTTTTTCTGCACAATAATCCTATCAGGTCTATTCAGAAGGTCAGCAGACTAAGTGATGTTCACATAGCACTGAGAATTTTCAAACTGCATACAACTTTTCTCTTATCTGCCAGAACAGGAAGTTCATAATTGGCAAAGTATATTTTTCAGTATGAAACTTCAGCCGCAAATTATATAAAATGATAAGGAAACATTATCTCTTGTATGTATATATTGTCTGCCTTCTGAATCATCAAACCCTATATGTTCTTTTAAAGCACAGTCTTCTCCAACTTGGTGTACTTGAGATCCTTCCTCCCTCCCTTCCTTCCTCGCTTCCTTCCTTCCCAAATCCAGATTATTCTATTGTACACGATAAAAGCCATGTTTTTAACAACTAACATCAAATTGAAACTATATGGATTTCTGGGGAGATGTTATTCTAGTACTGCAACAGAGAAAATATGCTTTCTGATAAATGATATTGTGTAATTGAAGGGACCTGGAGTGAACCCACTGTCCTTAATGGGTGGGCAGAAATTATTGGAGATAATTGGTCTTCCAGACAACCAGACCTTATGCCATAAAAGTCTTTACAGGTAACATCCAGCTCCTTGAGTTGTACCTCAAAGCCAAATGGCAACCAATGCAGCTCATGAAGCAGTGATGACACATGGACATTTTGTAGTGCATTTATGTCCACATCACTGCATTCTGGACCAGCTATAGCCTCCAAATGGGTGTTCAAGGGCAGCCCCAGTTACCAAAGTTACCAGTCATTTCTATTTTTAATGCTATTGACTAGGACCAAAACCTATTCAAGTACTATGGTCCTCTGACATGAAATCAGTCTTTCTATTTTAGGAAGATAGTCTACAGTCACGCATTTGTCTATGTGTTTGAAGGATGCAAGGAGAGAATGCATTGTCCACATAATTGGAGGCAATCACTTTTCATATTATTTATTATGTTCCAAGGCTGTACTTGGGCATTGAAAATCTAAGTCTTGACAAGTGCAGATGGAAGCCTGCCAGTAAATAATATTAGACCAATCTTAAATCTGATGAGTGAAAACCATGTCTGGGAGCTGAGCAAAGAAAACATTCTTATTAACTGCACTAGTTGGAAAAGAAAGGCAGAACAATTATTTATAGAAGTTTTCCCCCTTTCTGTTCTTCAAGGGTCCCAAACATAGCCTGAGGATAAATGTATGTTCTAAATGAACCAGACATATTTGGAATGATTCCTTGGCAGAAGGTGATTAAAATCCCCAGCCATCAATGCTGTGTCCTCTCTTTGCATTTATTTAGATTTCTTGTGATTCTTGAGTTTATTTGGCTGGTTGTCCTTTAAAACATATTGCTAAGTCCTTGACTCCTGATGCAATGTCCTTTTCCTACTTTTCCTATAACTGGAACTGTAATGTATTGGTCATTTTTGTTAAAACCACTTGCTTAATGTCTGATCACTTGCTTAATGTCTGACCTACTTTTTTCTATGTTATGTAATGGTTGCCAAAGCCAGACAGGCTGATATTTAGGTTGGGGGCAGGAAACTGTTCCTTTAAACCTATTGGTCACCACCTAGAGGCCAACCGTATAAATAGCTGCATAGCAGCTATTAGCTTGCTTCTGTGTTTGTTCTTTTCTGAGTTAATAAATTTGTTTGCTGTTTCAACACTTCATCTTCCTTAATGCCTAAAGAAGCGGAGATATAACACTGGCAACTAAGGTGGGATGTGCTGCTTCATCAGAAGAGTCTGAAGTCACTAGGGGGTAAGGCCAGCACAGAGCCTGGCAGGAACCACGTTTCCCCCCCAGGTCTGCCAGCAAAACATGCTGGAGATCACCTCATACTAAGGATCCATCCTAGGGCTTACGCAGAAGCCAGCAGCACAAGGCAATGTGAGCAACAAGAAATGTAAGCAACTCACCATGGCGAAAGTGGGAAAACTCAAAGAGTTCAACATTACACACCTGGAGAGATGGGAGTCCTACATTTCCCACATAGAAAACTACCTCCATGCCAACCAGTTTGGTGAAGACAGACTGAAGATCACGACCCTTCTCTGTGTGTGTGGCCCAGCCACCTTCGACATTGCAAAGAACCTGGTTGCACCGATGGCACTCAAGTCCATCACCTACGTGGAGTTGAAGAAAAAGCTCTGAGACCACTTCGAGCCCAAATTATCCATCATAGTGTGGAGGCAAGGGAGCAACAGCCCAGTGAGATAGCCATCGAATTCATCACTTCGTCAAGTGTCCTGACTCTGCAATTTCGCCAATTTGGAGGAGAGACTAAGAGACTGCTTAGTCTGTGGACTCCAGAACCGAGAGCTCCAACAAAAACTATTCACCAAGGAGACTCTCTACCTACAAAAGGCCTTGAAGGAAATTATGGTGGACGAAACTATCAGAATGGCCATTAAAGTGCTGTGGCCCTCCAAAAGCACTTCAAGAACTGAAGCCATTTGTTGTGATTCAGTGTCAGCCTGTGCTCCCAGCAGCTGAGTCTGAGGAATCAGAGGAGGAGGAGGAGGAGGAGGAGGGGTTTGGAGAGCCTTCGGTGTCAGAGGGAGGCTCTGATGCAGTTCAGGGCTCTCAGCCTGGCCCTTCCAGTCATGTGAAGAGGAGGTGTCAGACTCAGAGGAGTCACAGCTGAATCTGTTCAGAGATGCTAGAAGCAGAAGGCAATCCAGCAGAGCAGGGGCAGGAACTTAGCAGAATAGGCTGTAAGCTTACTTTTTCAGAGGTTTTACCAGTGTATAAGGAGCAAAATGGAAAAGGCCAGCGTATAGCAGAATTTAATATGTGGCTAAAGGAGTGGTGTAAAGGAGAAGGCTTTGGTTATATTAGTCATGATGGCTGTAGCTGGTCCAATGAAAAAATGTATAAAAGAGATGGTCTGCATCCATCCAAGAAAGGGACTGAGTTACTTGGCAATAAAATCACAGCTTTTTTGGAGGAACATTTAAACTAAATAATGGGGATAGTGAGTTAATTGATACAGAACATCACTGTCCCCGGCAATCTAAGAAAATAGGGGAAGCCAGGCACCACACAAGTTATGCAGCAAGTAAACACAGGGTCAATCATAAAGGACTCAAATGTCTATACACTAATGCACAGAGTATGAACAGTAAGCAGGGTGAACTAGAAATTCAGGTACATGAGGGCAGATATGATATTGTTGCCATTACAGAAGCATGGTGGGATGAAACCTACAAATGGAACACACAGCTAGAGGGATTTAAACTATTTAAAAGAAACAGACTAAACAAAAGAGGAGGTGGAGTTGCTCTATATATAAGAAATAACTTTATCTCTACAGAAATAGAGCACAACAATGACGAAAACTGTAAACTTGAATGCATTTGGATCAATATAAAAGGGGAAAAAATGACATTGCCATAGGTGTATACTATAGGCCGCCCAACCAAGCAGAGGAAATAGATGAACTTTTTGCTAGTCAGCTAACTAAGGTATGTAAGAAGCACATCACAATAGTAATGGGGGACTTTAATTACCCTGATATCAACTGGGAGACAAACTCTGCACCAAATGGAAGATCAAACAGATTCCTGTCAAACCTAGCAAACAACTTTCTCTCCCAAAAAGTAGAGAAGGGAACTAGGGGATTAGCCATATTGGATTTAATTCTCACAAACAGAGATGAAATGATAGAAGGTGTCGAAGCCACAGGAACATTGGGGGGAAGTGATCATGCAATATTGGAATTCAACATTCTGGAGGCACAAGCAATAGAACACAGCCAAACCAGAGTCTTGGACTTTAAAAGAGCTAATTTCAATAAACTTAGAGAGACCATGGGAAGAATTCCATGGATGAGAATCCTAAAGGGGAAAACAACTCAAGAAGCTTGGGAAATTTTGAAAAGTGAGATAATAAAGGCCCAGTCTAGTACAATACCAACAAAGAAGAAAAATAACAGCTCTTAAAAGAAACCAGCATAGCTGCATAAAGAACTCTCTGATAAATTGAGATAAAAAGGACAAGTATAAGAATTGGAAAGAGGGGCACATAACTAAGTCAGAATATCAGCAAATAGCCCGTGCCTGCAAAGATGAAGTGAGGAAAGCTAAGGCTCAAAATGAACTAAGTCTTGCGACCAAAGTCAAAAATAACAAAAAAATGCTTCTTTCAACATATAAAAAACAAGAAAAAAAGTTAAGGAAATGATTGGTCTATTAGTGGGGGAAAGTGGCAAGAAGGTGACAAGCAATAGGGAGAAAGCAGAACTATTTAACTCGTTTTTTGCATCTGTCTTTACACAAAGGGAAAAAACAGTCCAACCTACCAAAACCAGTGCCATAAAAAACAGAATAGAAATGCCAGACAAATCTTATTACATTCTTTGACCAAGTGACAAAATTAGTGGACCAGAGGAATGCTGTAGATATAATTTACTTGGACTTCAGTAAGGCATTTGATAAAGTAGATCACAACCTACTACTTGATAAGATAGAAAAATGTGGATTAGATAGCATCACCACCAGATGGATTTGTAGCTGGCTGACAGGCCGTACTCAGCATGTGGTCCTCAATGGAACTGCATCTACATGGAAGGAAGTGTGTAGTAGGGTGCCCCAGGGCTCTGTTCTGGGCCCAGTGCTCTTCAACATCTTCATCAATGGTTTGGATGAGGGGATAGATGGGGAACTCATCAAATTTGCAGATGACACCAAGCTGGCAGGAATAGCCAATACTCCAGAAGATAGGCTTAAGATACAGAAGGATCTGGACAGACTCGAACACTGGGCACTATCTAACAAAATGAAATTCAGTGGTGAAAAAAGTAAGGTTCTACATTTAGGCAGGAAAAATCAAATGCACAGGTATAGTATAGGTGGTACCTTGCTCAATAGTAGTAACTGTGAGAAGGATCTCGGAGTCCTAGTAGACAATCACTTCAATATGAGCCAGCAGTGTGCTGCAGCTGCCAAAAAAGCCAACACAGTGCTAGGCTGCATTAACAGAGGGATAGAATCATCGAACAGGCAAGTGGAACGCATGGTCCACACAACCAAGGAATCCTTGAAATGAATTGTCACAGGGGATTGGCACCACAGACTGGCCAAATTTCTACTCTGCCAGCACACAACACCCTGCGCCGCAATGGGCAAGAGCCCGGTCGAGCTTCATTGGGGCAGATGTTTGAGCACCAAACTGGACAGGCTGCACCCTGACAGAGTAGCCTCAGGCACTGCACAGCCAAAGACACCCAGAAGCTTACAAGTGGGTGACTGGATTTGGACCCAGAATTATGGGCAAGGGGCTTTGTGGGTGGCAGCAAAGGTTGTTAAGATGTCAGGACCACTCTCCTACAAGGTGGTCCTGGAAGATGGGTGAGTCATTTGCCAGCACATTGATCTGTACGTCGGTGGCTAGCAGATCAGTCGTTGTCTCAGGACTCCCAAGAGGGCGACTGGCCAGCCAAAGGGACTCGAGTTGCTATGACTCCACTGAACCTCAGAGCCCTGGTCTACCCAGCCTGGCAGGCAAGAAGGTAGACCAGGAGATTCCTGTAACCCCTAGACAATCAGAACAGTCAAGAATCCCGGCTAATTATCTGAAAGTTTATGTCAAACAATTGAGAGTTTGAGTTATCTAGGGGGAAGGGGTGTAATGTATTGGCCATTTCTGTTAAAACCACTTGCTTAATGTCTGACCTATTTTTTCCTATGTTATGTAACGGTTGCTGAAGTCAGACTTGCTTTCTCCAGGCTGATAATTAGGTTTGGGGCAGGAAACTGTTCCTTTAAACCTATTGGTTGCTGCCTAGAGGCCAACTGTATAAATAGCTGTGCAGTAGCTATTAGCTTGCTTCTGTGTCTGTTCTGTTCTGAGCTAATAAACTTGTTTGCTGTTTCAACACCTCGTCTTGCTTAATGCCTAAAGAACTGGAGATATAATAGGAACATTGTTAAGAATTGTCTTTTATCTTTCATTATTTAGCAACCAACTGTAAACAACTCTCATGCACTAAGGAGATATACATATTTTGCAATATTTTAAAAAAGAGGCATAGGTTCTTTAGGTTTGGCTATTTTAATCTCTAGATCATTATCCACTGTAGAAGAACCAAAATTGGCACTGATATTTTCATTATCTCCTTTTTATCTGATGTTTTTTTAAAAAAAAAAATTGATAAACTAGAGCAGGCATGTCAAACTCGCAATATCATGTGACATCACGTGATGTATTGCGACTTTTCTCCCATTGCTGGCAATGGGGAGGGTGCGGTTTCTTTGTGATGCATCCGGCCTGTGGGCCGGCAGTTTGACATGCCTGAGCTAGAAAGATACACTTCTAAATTGTGAATATCATTAAGTCTTGCTGTACCCATTGTTCTTACTACCAAATATGACTTTAATCTTTTTTCAAATTATTATTATTAATGGAAAATAGTAAGCTGCAGAGCTCCAACCATATTCAGTGTTTACAAGACTGCTTATAGGAATCAAAAGCATTTCTTGATAATCAAAATGAAGGAGATTGTATCTCCATCCAAAAATATTGTAATTGTAAGGCATTGCTGGAAGCTAGAGAAGGTGGCAAGATGACTATGGTCTCAACTCTGTCATCTGGCAAATGAATAATTTGTGGCTGGTTTGATTCAACATAGTAGCTATTTAATGAATAATCAACTTCCCTATGGCAGCCATTTTGTGAAACAGTGCTCACAATATCCTGTCATCAATGTTGCCTATGGATGTTTTAGTCTCAAACAATCAACTTCTACTAATTGATGTATATAAACATGCATGTATGTACCTGTGTATATGTGTACACACACACACACACACACACACACACAGAGAGAGAGAGAGAGAGAGAGAGAGAGAGAGAGAGAGAGAGAGAGA
>JAKJMR010017078.1:10948-34207 GCA_024449315.1 Daboia siamensis
GAGAGAGAGAGAGAGAGAGAGAGAGAGAGAGAGAGAGAGAGAGAGAGCAGTATAAGGGAAATGTTTACTAAAAAGATGATGTGAAAATCTTCACAAAAGGTATGGTGGGCAACAGAGATCAATATCTATAGGTTCATCAGATGATGACTATAGCATATGGAAGATTGTAGCAATAGCAATAGTACAATTTATATATTGTTCCATAGTTCTTTACAGCACTCTCTGACCGATTTACAGAGTCAAGCTATTGCCCCCAACAATCTGGGTCCTCATTTTACCAATTTTGGAAGTTGAACTCCACACTATAGGCAGATTTAACCTGCAATACTGTATTCTAATCACTGTGCCACCAGTTGCTAATTCAAACTTTTTACCATTAATTCTTCTTACATTCAAAGAAGAGTTATGATAATGATCATGAATTAGCAAATGAAACAAAAGAAATAATAGATGTGAAAAAAATATTTTGTAAGGGAACATGAACAGATGGAAAGGAATGAGACAAAACTATATAGAGAATAATTTGACCGGTTGAAGTCTCAAAATTAAATGAAACTGATGCTTAGAAAAAGACACATAATTAGGTATAAATCTATCTATCCTTCCATAGGTCAAAGGAATAAATGCCATATTAAAAGCATGATTGATTTGATTACATTGAAAGGTTGAGATAATTAATAAAGTATACAAGGGACAGATCATTTTTAAATATTATCAAGAGTAGACCTTGGAAAAAGAATGAATAAGGACGCAAAGCAAAGCAAAAGCAAGAAAGTAAGAAAAAGAAAAAAGAAAATGAGAAAGATATGTGAAAGTGAACATGAACATGAAAATAAAAGGACCAGGAAAAGAGAAATTATGGATCCAATATGAATAAGCATTAGAAAAGAGTTCAGTCTCCCAGCAGAATAAATGGAACATCAACCATGGACAAAAACTGAAAATAATTTTAGATTACCACAGAAATGTGTGGAAATGTAGTAATCAAAAGTGTGAAAATGGATGATGAAGTGAAAGAAGCCGTGGATGAGAAAAATGTAAGTAAGAGTCTGTTGTTAAAATCTGGATGGGAGAAATATACTATATAATATATATAAAAAGAAAAGAAGAGTTGAAACAGCTCAGTCAAATACTGAGATAAAAAGAGACAGAGAAAAATACAGAAATAATTTTTATAGAAATAAAAATCCCTTTGGAAGAGGATTAAAAAAAACCAACAGAAAGAGCTTCTAGCTGAATGGATAATTTCGGCTGAAACTTTCAGGAATACTGGAAGCAATATTTTAGAGATTTGACAGTAATATTTCAAAGAGTAGATTTGATATGAGTGCCATAAATGTTAGTGTCCAAGAAAAAAAATCATAAATGCTGTAAGAATTTTGAAAAATGAAAAGGCTGTGGTTGTCCGTGAGGTAATTTAAGAAATGTTAAAATGTGAAAATGGTTAGCTTATGGAGAGGTTGTGATGTTTGCTTAATGCTAGTGTGAATACTTCATCTGTACTCAACAATTAGAAGAAAGCTGATATTATTTCCTTACACAAGTATGAATGCAAAACTATGCAGGTATGACCTAAAGCTTGCCCAATAAAATATTTGACAGATATTTAAATCTCATCCATGATCCTCAGGCTGGTAACTTCAGCTTCATTCTTCTGGGAGAAGTGTGTGATAGTGGCTGTTTTTTCTTCTTTTTTAAACTGCCAGAGGGGGTGTGTTCTGTGGGTGGAGGCTTGTCTGTGTTCTGATGGGGTGGAGGTGTGCTCTGATTGGGTGGGGGCTTACCTGTGTTCTGATTGGGTGGGAGTGTGTTTTGAATGGGGGCTGTGTTCTGATTGGGTGGGGATGTGTTTTGAGTGGATGGGCTGGTCGCAGCTGCCAGCCTTAGACCTGAACTGGTGAGTTGTGCTGCTTTTGTTCGGCTCCATGTTTGTGGTTGTGCCATGTTTTTATAGTGGGTATCAGTTTGCTTATTGTGTGGTTTGGAGGGGTTTAAAGTGGCTAATGTTGCAGCTGTAGTTAGGTTTCTGTTTTGTGGTTGTGTGTCGTTATCTTTGTGGGTTCAGATTTGCTTTTTGAATGGTTGTGTGGTGGTGATGTCATGTGATGTTATCATGAGTTTGGGTCTGGTATCATTCTTGGTGGTTGGGACTCGTCTGTCAATCAAGGCGGGTTTCTTCACTTCTCCCAGAAGAACGAAGCTGAAGTCACCAGCCTGAGGATGACGGATGAGATTTCGTCGAAACGTTGCCCTTATACTTCCAATTCTACGTGGGAAAAACCCCGAATGACCAAAGATCTACATACAAACACCTGCAAAACCTCAGAAAACACACACACACACACACACATACACACACACACACACACACACACACACACACACACACTCTCTCTCTCTCTCTCTCTTTAACAAGCCATTAAAAATGTCTGAATGTAAGAAATAAATATTTATTGATTTAGAGAAAGAGCATAATACGGTGAGAAAATTTAACTAATGGAATATTTTGTGCAAAACACGGAGTTGATCAATCTTTCTTAATGCTGCAAAAGTGATATATAATGGAGGTGAAGCATGCATGAGGATAATTGGAATACTTAATGAATAGTTCAGAGTTCAGAACTGAGCATCAGATGAGCATGCATAATGTACCCTTGGTTATTATTTAATGTATTTGCAATAAATCAATAAGGAATCCTTGTATTGATAAAGGCACATTGATGGGAAAAATGAATGTACATGTGCAGTACATTTTTGTACAGATGATGTCATGTTGGTCCTTTCAGAGAATTGAAGAGACCATTAGATAGATTGTACTATAAAACAATAGTAGGAATCTGAAAAATAATTAACCGCAGACTAAATGAGTTGTGTTTAAATGAAAAATTTGAGACAATGTAACTTATAAGTACACAAATGCAGCTTCCTGCAATAACTCCAGCAATGCTACAAAAAACTGCGCTACTCGGAACATTTTACATTTTAAGGAGATACCTGGTTGATACCTAGCAACCCGTGTCAACCATCAGCGCCAGTCAATTTGAATGTTCATGTTTAAAATGAATAACAACTGAGGTTCATGTTTAAAATGAATAACAGCAACAACAAAAATAATAATAATGTTGGAAGGGACCTTGGAGGTCATCTAGTCCAACCCCCTCCTCAGGCAGGAAACCCTATAACATTTCAGACAAATGGTTGTCCAGTCTCTTCTTAAAGAATTCCATGTTGCAGCATTCACAGCTTCTGGAGGCAGGTTGTTCCACTGATTAATTGTTCTGTCAGGAAATTTCTCCTTCGTTCTAGGTTGCATCTCTCTTTGGTTAGTTTCACTCCGCTGCTTCTTGTCCCACCTTCAGGTGCTTTGGAGAATAACTTGACTCCCTCTTCTTTGTGGCAACCCCTGAGATATTGGAACACTGCTATCATGTCCCCCCTCGTCCTTCTCTTCATTAAACTACACATACCCAATTCCAGCAACCATTCCTTACATGTTTTAGCCTCCAGTCCCCTAAACACCTTTGTTGCTCTTTTCTGTAATCTTTCTAAAGTCTCAACATCTTTTTTACATCACGGTGAGCAAAACTGGATGCAGAATTCCAAGTATGGCCTTACCAAGGCATTGTAAAGTGGTATTAACACTTCACCGGTTCTTGATTCTATCCCTCTGTTAATGCAGCCTAGCCCTGTGTTGTTTTTTTCAGCAGCTGCAGCACTCTGCTGGCTCATATTTAAGTAGGACTCCGAGATTCCTCTCACAGGGATACTACTATTGAGCAAGGTACCACCTATACTAAAGCAGTGCATTTGGTTTTTCTTGCCTAAATGTAGAACCTTACTTTTTTTCATCACTGAATTTCATTTTGTTAAATAGTGCCCAATGTTCAAGTCTGTCCAGATCCTTCTGTATCTTAAGCCTGTCTTCAGGAGTGTTGGCTATTCCTGCCAGCTTGGTGTCATCTGCAGATTTGATGAGTTCCCCATCTATCCCCTCATCCAAATCATTGATGAAGATTTTGAAGAGCACTGGGCCCAGAACAGAGCTTGGGGCACCCCACTACACACTTCCTTCCATGTAGATGCAGTTCTATTGAGTACGGCCGATCAGCCAGCTACGAATCCATCTGGTGGTAATGCTGTCTAACTCACATTTTTCTATCTTATCAAGTAGTAGGTTGTGATCTACTTTATCAAATGCCTTATTGGTCAAGTGCCTTATTTTATCAAATGCCTTACTTAGTATAAAGTAAAATGAATGCAATACAATAAAATGTGCATGGTAAAATAAGAAGAAATACGGTCAAAAATAACTCAATATCTACAGAATGAATAAAAAGTGATTGGTACAGAAGAAATATTGAAATGGCTCCTTCATATAGAGAGAATGAATGAGAATGAATCACAGGAAAAAGAAAACATATGAAGGAAGAGGGGATGGGCTGAAAAGAATGAGATGTCTCTCATAAAGAATTTAAGGAAATTCTATGCTTGATCTTAGCCAAAAGTTCAAGAAGCCCAGAATTTGAGGAAATCCTGAAACAGAGTTGAAAATTTTTTAAAATAGGAATTGTTGCATGAAGCAGTATATGGGTATGATGGGAGCAAGGCTGATTTGCAAAGACAGGCAACTAAAAATGAAGTAACGTTCAGGAGAATAGTGAGTGTATATATAAGTATATTGTTTCAGATTCTTTGGATTCTTCAAATTCAAATTCTTCTTGATTCACAAATAGGGATGAATTTGCTCAGTTCTCTTCTCCTAGCACTTGATGGAGTGGCACTTAAAAGCAATTTTAAAAAATAGCCCAGGAAAATCCTGAAATTCAGTAAGTTATAACTTTATATTGCATGATCCAGCAAAACACACAGCAAAACAATGAACAGGAAAAAATGGTTTGATAGCATGAGGGGAAAGAGCAATATTTATAAAAGGGAAAATTTGCTACTAGGCAATAAGCCACAGATCTGCACTTGTTTGAGTAGCAATAAAGACTTTGGAAAATATGGTCAGATGCTGTCATGTGTCTACATCTCAGAATAGTAATGCAATTATCTTCACTGTAACACTCTTTGGAAGGGGAAATTGGACTTGGAAGAAACAGGGTAAGAATAGTATTGATGCTTTCAAGTTTGGTATTGGAGAGACTCCTGACAGTCAAGAAAATAAACAATGACATCATCAAACCCACTCAGAATTCTCACTTGACACACAAATGATGAAGGTCAAAATATCTTACTCTGGACACTTTATGTGAAGAACTAACTCTGGCCAAGGCTTTTGTACAGTTTGGCGGGTTCCCAGTTAGAAAAAGGACAGCAGGCTTGAGTGAGATCAGCTGTTTATTTGCCTCCACAGGAACAACTTTAGCGCGTTTAAACCCCCTTATATAGTTCCGCTGGTGGACTTCTGGCCAATCCCTGTTCGGGGATTCTCCCACTGTTTCCACTCAACCAATCCTGGCTGACCGCATGCGGAGCTGTCAGGTCACAGCTGTTATTGGTAGCTGTCAGTGGAAACCGCGTGTGGAGCTGTCAGCGGGAGCCGCGTGTGGAGCTGTCAGCTGTCAAAGAACTGTCAAACCTGTGAACTATGTTTATAACTATAAAAATCCCTTTTACAACATATATTACACCCCTTCCCCCCATAATTAAACAGTTAACAATATTTAAACAGTTGTTTGCCAGCTTATTGGCCGCCTGGCCATACGTAGTCTTTTAAATAAGTGGTTTCTTAGCTCTGGTGGAGCGTCGGGGGGGATTGCCACCCGGGCTTCCTTGGGTCGACAAGGGTGTGGGAGCCAGGGGGCTTCCCGTTGTGGGGACCCAGCTGCTCTGGGGATTTAAGGTGGTGCAGGGATTTTCCCCCAGGTCAGGGGTTTCAACTTGGGCTGGAAAGTTTCCAATTTCTGCCCAGGGGTTGGGGTTCACACTGCCTGGCTCCCCTGTTGCAGGATGTTCTGCTGGTGCTGGGGTTTGGATGCTAGGTCCCTTTTTCTTCAGCTGGTCGATATGACGTCTCAGTTGCTGCCCCCCCTTCCTCTTCAACGAGATAAGATATTGGCCCTGTTCGAAAGATGACTACCCCAGGCAGCCACTTGTTTCCAAGTCAAAGTTCCTTGCCCACACATGGTCCCCTATGTCGAATTGTCTGGTGGGGGCTGGTAATTCTGTCTCAGCTGCTATTCTGTCCGGATGTAGCCTGTCTACTAGGTGGCGGCCCCAACGTTGTTCAGCTGGGCTTTTGCCGGTGGATGTGTAGGGGGTTGAGTGGTGGGCCAGAAGGAATTGAGCCAATCATTGGTGCCAATTTCCAGCGATGATGCGTTGTAAAGCATCCTTGGTTGTCCGGACCATAACTTCAGCCAGTCCGTTAGTGGATGGCCGGAAGGGAGCCGAGGTGATTAATCAAGTTGGCCCTGGTGAAATTCTGGAAGTCAGCAGAAGTGAATTGAGGTCCATTGTCTGAGACTATAATATCAGGGAGGCCGTGCATGGCGAAGAGCCCCCTCAGCACTTGTACTGTGCTGGCTGTGGTCAGGCTTTTAACTGGGATGACCTCCAGCCACCTGGAATAGCTGTCTACTATGATAAGGAACACTTGCCCCTGGAAGGGTCTGGCAAAATCTATGTGGATCCTTGACCAGGGTTTGTGGGCTGACTCCCACTTGTGTAGGGTTGCGTGTGGTGGCCCTGGTCTGGATTGTTGGCATGGCTGGCATCCGGCAACATGTTCCTCTACATTTTTATCCAACCCTGGCCACCAAAGGTAGCTGCGAGCTAAGGCCTTCATTTTTACCACCCCAGGGTGTCCCTCATGTAGGACTAAGAGGGCTCTTTGCCTGTGTTTTTCAGGGATGATAACTCGGCTTCCCCATAAGATTTATTTATTTATAATTGAATTTCTATACCGCCCTTCTCCCGAAGGACTCAGGGCGGTGTACAGGGCAATAAAAGCTTTACATACAAAAGTTAAAATGAAATTAAATTAACTAAGCCCTAACAATAATTAAAATACCCCAAACCCTTAAACCAGGCTGGCCTGTTCAAATAAATAGGTTTTCAGATCCCGGTGGAAAGAGCGAAGGTCAGGAGCCATCCGGAGCTCAACCGGTAATTGATTCCAAAGGGCTGGCGCGCCCACAAAGAATGCTCTCCCCCTGGGGGCCTCAAACCAGCAGTCTCTGGCCGATGGCACAATGAGGAGGCCCTCTCTGTGGGAGCGCACAGGACGAAGGGAAGATGACGCCGGCAGCAGGTGATCCCGTAAGTAGTCCAGACCCATGCCATTTAGGGCTTTATAGGTAATCACCAGCACCTTGAATCTCACCCGAAGGGCAACTGGAAGCCAATGCAGCTCACGGAGAAGAGGTGTTACATGGGAGTATCGGGAGACCCCCATCACAACTCGCGCGGTCACATTCTGCACCAGCTGAAGCCTCCGAGTGGACCTCAAGGGCAGCCCCATGTACAAAGCATTGCAGTAGTCTATACAAAAGGTCCCGAGCGCATGAGTGACTGTACGCAGGGCATCTCGGTCCAGATAGGGTCACAACTGGCACACCAGGTGAACCTGGGCAAAAGCCCCCCTGGTCACAGCTCCTATATGGTCTTCCAGACTGTGTTGTGAATCCAGGAGGACACCCAAGTTGCAAGCCCTCTCTACAAGGGGTAACACCTCACTCCCCATGGTTAAAGATGGAATAAACTGAATTTCCCGAGAAGCCGAAATGTACAACCACTCGGTCTTGTCGGGATTGAGCTGAAGCCTGTTCCTCCCCATCCAGACCCGAACCGCCTCTAGGCAATGGGACATCACATCGAGGGCATCACTGGGGTGGTTTGGGGTGGAGATGAAAAGCTGGGTATATCAGCATACTGATGATACCCCACTCCAAAACCACGAATGATCTCACCCAGCGGCTTCATATAGATCAGGGGTGTCAAACTCAATTTCATTGTGGGCCGCATCAGCATTGTGGTTGCTCTCAGGGGGCCGGGTGGGTATGGCCAGGGTGGGCATGGCCTACTGGGTGGGCATGGCTAGAGTGTGTATGGCCTACTGGGTGGGTGTGGCCAGCTCTACATCATTTGCATCAAGGGTGCCTATGGGGGCCTGGGCAGGAGTGGGACAGATCTGAGGGTCTCTGGGTCAGGGCCAAGGCAGTGGGGGCCGTTCCCTCCCTGTTTCCAGGATGGCTTCGCGGGCCACATGAAACCACTTCATGGGCCGGATCTGGCCCCCGGGGCCTTGTGTTTGACATGTCTGATATAGATGTTCAACAGGAGAGGCGAGAGGACCGACCCCTGAGGAACTCCTCAAACGAGAGGCCTCGAGGCTGACCTCTGCCCTCCTGTCAACACCGACTGCGAACGTCCCAGGAGGTATGAGGAGAACCACTGGAGAACAGTGCCCCCCACAACCAACCCCCTGAGACGCTGCAGTAAGATACCATGGTCGATGGTATTGAAAGCCGCTGAGAGGTATAATAGGACTAGGACAGAGGAACAGCCCGCCAGAGATCATTCACCAGCGCGACCAATGCCATCTCCGTGCTGTACCCGGGCCTAAAGCCCAATTGGTACGGGTCCAGATAATTCGCTTCCTCCAGGAATAGAGGGAGCTGATGCGCCACCAGGCTCTCAACAACCTTTGCAAGAAAGCGAAGGTTGGAGACCAGATGATAGTTATTCAAAATAGCTGGGTCGAGGGCAGGCTTCTTGAGGAAGGGCCTCACCACCGCCTCCTTCAAGGCAGCAGGAAAGCTACCCTCACTCAAAGAAGCAGTTATCACTGCCTGGAGCCAGCCTCGTATCCCCTCCCGAGCCGCATAGACCAGCCAGGAGGAGCACGGGTCCAATAAACACGTGGTGGAGCTCAGCTTCCCCATGATCCTGTCCACATCTTCCGGAGTCACAGGGTCAAACTCTTCCCAGACAACATCACCAAGACCGCTCATGTCATCTCCGTCAGACTCTGCCCAGTTGAATGCACCCGTGGTGGGTGGATAATTCATTTCTCCTATTAAAGTAGGCCTGGAATTCAGGCCCTGGGCTATAGCTCTGCCAGCCAGCGGTTACCCACCCCAGTACCCTGCTGAGGAGTCTGTCGGTGGTTGTTGTGGAAGCTATGTCTTTTACTTGCAGGGGGCAATCTGGCACTTCTTCGATGGCCAAGATCTGTCCCCCTGGGGCTGGGTCAGGATCAATATCTGCTAAGGGCAGTCTACTCAGCCCATCAGCATGACACATGTCTTTGCCGGGCTTGTGAAGTAATTTGAACATATATGCTGATAAAAATATGGACCAGCGCAGAACCCTAGGGGACAGAATTTGCGGGGTTTGTTTGTCCACGATGAAAAGTCCCAACAAGGGCTTGTGATCCGTAAAGATCGTAAATTCTCTGCCATATAGGTAATTGTGGAATTTTTTAACCCCTGCGACAATGGCTAGCGCCTCTTTATCTATTTGGGTATAATTCCTCTCTCCTTTTGTTAATGTCCATGAGTAATATACTATTGGGTTCTGGACCCCTCTCTCCTCCAGATGGCTCAGCACGGCACCCACCCCATAAGGGGATGCATCACATGCGATGCAAATTGGCTTATGCTCATTATAGTGGGTAATGGCAGAATTGCTGGATAGCAGCTCTTTTAGGTTCCTGAAACAGTTTTCATGGAGTGTGGTCCACTCCCATGGGGCATTTTTATCTAGTAATCAATGTAAGGGTTCTGCTCTTGCATCTTTCTGGGAAGGAAGGTATGGTAAAAATTTAAGAGCCCCAAGAAGGCTTGAAGCTCAGCTTCATTTTTTGGAGTAGGGGCTTTTTTAATAGCCCTCACCTTGGACTCTGTTGGATGGATCCCCTGTGCATCTATCCTGTAGCCTAGGAATTCTGTGGAGGTTACCCCAATTGAGCATTTTTCTCTTTTTAGTTTTAACCCAACAGTACGAAATCTGCTAAGTACTGTTTGTAGTCTCTCTACTAGTGTTTCTTCATTTCCCCCCGCTATTAGGATGTCGTCAAAGTAAGGACACACCTCCGGAATGCCTTTCAAAGTTCGCTCCATGACTTCCTGGAAATCCCTTTTACAACATATATTACAACCTTAATTCTGGGAAAGGTAAAAGGTAAAGGTAAAGGTTCCCCCGCACATGTGTGCTACTCATTTCCGACTCCAGGGGTCGATGTTCATCTCCGTTTCAAAGCTGAAGAGCCAGCGCTTGTGTGAGGATGTCTCTGTGGTCATGTGGCCGGCATGACTAGATGCCAAAGGCGCACGGAATGCTGTTACCTTCCCACCGTTGTGGTCCCTATTTTTCTACTTGCATTTTTATGTGTTTTCGAACTGCTAGGTTGGCAGAAGCTGGGACGAGTAACAGGTGCTCACTCTGTTACGCGGCACTTGGGATTCAACCCACCAAACTGCCGACCTTCTGATCGACAAGCTCAGTGTCCTAACCACTGAGCCACTGCGTCCCTGAACAATTCTGGGAAAGGTGGAAAGAAAAAGAAGAAGAAGATGGCTAGCAGTCAGGTGGATTTATTCAGTGCAGTAAGATCTGAAAGGCCAAATTAGGGATGGATGATCCTGTGTGGTTGTTAAAAGATGACACCAACTTGATGGCTTACAAGCAATCAAAGGAAAGAAGCAGGGTTAGGTTTCTATGTCTGTTGGAAAAACCTAAACTGCTGATGAGCATAAGGACAGACTGGTTAACTATAATCAAGTGGTCACTTTGAAACCAGAGTTCTTTGCTGCAGTTGGCACAAAGAATTTCTCTTTACTGAAGAGAATGTTTTTAAAACAACAATGCCAATGGTAACAAAAGCTCTGACATCACTGCCCTCCAAAACTACTGGTGGGATCGCCTTGTCAGATATGCAGAATGGAGGAAGCAAAAATCATTTATAATTACTTGTTCCAGGAAAGGAGAAACACAGAAGCTTTAATTTCCAGGTTATTCATGGAGAATTACTCATGGAGGCTATTGTAAAATCTGAATTTGATATCATGTCTTTGGAAAAAATCCAAGGTAATTTTGTTTGGAAAGAACCACAAAAATGGCTTGACTAAATAGCTGATTCTAACCATCATAATATGAAACTGAGTGGAGATTAAAACATTTAATAAGGAGATTGCAGTGATAAAATAGCTGCAGTTACAACACTTGGATACCATCAGGTACAAAGGTAATGTTTGGTTCTAATTTGCACACTTGCAGCAGACTGAAATAATAATAATAATAAAGTTGGAGGGGATCTTGGAGGTCATCTAGTCCAACCTCCTGCTCAGGCAGGAAATCCTATACCATTTCAGACAAATGGCTGTCCAGTCTCTTCTTAAAAACTGCCAGTGTTGGAACATTCACTTTCTGGAGGCAGGATGTCCCACTGGTTAATTGTTCTAACTGTCAGGAAGTTTCTCCTTAGTTCTAGGTTGCTTCTCTCTTTGGTTAGCTTCCATCCATTGCTTCTTGTCCTGCCTTCAGGTCCTTTGGAGAATAGCGTAACTCCCTCTTCTTTGTGGCAACCCCTGAGATATTGGAACACTGCTATCATGTCACCCCTCACTCTTCTCTTCATTAAACTAGACATACCCAATTCCAGCAACTGTTCCTTATATGTTTTAGCCTCCAGATCTCTAATCATCATTCTTGCTCTTCTCTGTACTCTTTCCAGAGTCTCAACATCTTTTTTACATTGTGGTGACCAAAACTGGATGCATTATTCCAAGTGTGTCCTTACCAAGGCATTGTAAAGTTGTATTAATACTTCATTTGATCTTGATTCTTTCCCTCTTTAATGCAGCCTAACACTGTGTTGGCTTTTTTGGCAGCTGCAGCACACTGCTGGCTCATATCTAGGTGATTGTCCACTAGTACTCCAAAATCCCTCTTACAGTTGCTACTATTGAGCAGGGTACCACCTATACTATATCTGTACATTTGGTTTTTCTTGCCTAAATGTAGAACTTTACTTTTTTCACCATTGAATTTCGTTTTGTTAGATAGTGCCCAGTGTTCCAGTTTGTTCACATCCTCCTGTATCTTAAGTCTAACTTCTGGAGTGTTGACTATTTCTGCCATCTTGGTGTCGTCTGCAACACCAAGCTGGCAGGAATAACCAACACTTCAGCTGCTTATCCCTCTATGGTTAAACTAACTGGAAATGAGACCTCTTTAAGAAATTTAATTAATTAATTAATTTAAAGTAAACTAATTGAAATAAACAGAATAGAACAGAATAACATAGTTGGAAGGGACCTTGGAGGTCTTCTAGTCCAACCCACTGCTCAGGCAGGAAACCCTATACCATTTTAGATAAATGGCTGTCCAATCTCTTCTTAAAAACTTCCAGTGCTGGAGCATTCACCGCCTCTGGAGGCAGGTTGTTCCACTGGTTAATTGTTCTAACTGTCAGGAAGTTTCTCCTTAGTTCTAGGTTGCTTCTCTCCTTGACTAGTTTCCACCCATCACTTCTTGTCCTGCCTTCTGGTGCTTTGGAGAATAGCTTGACTCCCTCTTTTTGTGGCAATCCTTGAGATATTGGAACTAATCCTTTGTGCTCTTCCTGCATAGTAATATCTTGGAGCACTATCCCTTCCATGGATATCATGCATAGATTTTTGTTAAAACATGTATTATTAGACTTCCAGGTCACCCGTCTCATCAAGGCGACTGTCACTTTTCCTTCCTCATCTTTACCAAGAAAGTTTAGGAGTATCCTCAGGAAAAGTCAGGATGGTGGCCATGACTGTGATCAAAGCTGTTTGTTTTTTTTTACCAGCCCCTGTAGACAGCCTTGCATCAGTTACTTCTTCTCCTTTCTTCTTTTAAGTACCAGTGATTTTTTTTTTAATAAAAGGCCATATTTTTATTGCCCTTCCTGATCTTTGAGCTAGGAAGAAATGGAGAACTGTTGTCAATTTCATACATTTCAAAGAAGAAAACAAAGAAAGATCCAGCATTCCAAGAGAAGATATTCCTATTCAACTAAATTAAACCATATTTCACCCTTTCATGGAAGCCAGCCAAGCAGCTATTGTGAAACGGCCATCAGAAACAGAGACCAGGTGTGTGTGTGCCCAC
Organism: Daboia siamensis; assembly: GCA_024449315.1. Lineage (NCBI taxonomy): Eukaryota > Metazoa > Chordata > Lepidosauria > Squamata > Viperidae > Daboia > Daboia siamensis. The sequence goes on from JAKJMR010017078.1 coordinate 24,038, forward strand.
CAGAGCACACATCAGGCAATTAAGATGGAACCAGTGTGTAAAAATGGAATAAAACACCGCAGGCAAACTAGGCTGCGTGACTTGTTCTACAAAAGGGGGAAAAATATATTTTGACTAATTAAGTAAAGTTCATATTTCTAGAAACACAGGGGCAAGCTGAGGACAATACAGATAGTTCTCAGCTTACAACAGTTCATTTAGTTGCTGCTTGAAGATACGATGGCACTGAAAAAAATGACTAATGACAATTTTCACTTACGACTGTTGCAGCATCCCCATAGTCATATGATCAAAATTCGGGTGCTTGGCAACTGACTTATTTAGGATAGTTGCAGTGTCCCAGGGTCACGTGATCATTTTTTGCAAACGTCTGGCAAACAAAGTCAATGGGGAGTGCCAGATTGACTAAACAACTGTGTAATTAACTTAACAACTGCAATGATTCACTTAATAACTGTGGCTAGAAAGGTCACAGAATGGGGCAAAACCCACTTTAACAGCTGTCTCACTTGGCAACAGAAATTTTGGACTCAAGAGGGGTTACAAGTTGAGGATTGTCTATATCAGGGGTGTCAAACTCTGCATCATGTGACGTGTCGTAACATATCACAACTTTTTCCCCTTTGCTGGAGCTAGGGTGGGTGCAGCTTCCGTGTGACTCGTCTGGCCCGTGGCTGGCAGTTTGACACCCCTGGTCTATATCATCCATTTCTGCACTTCCAAAATGGTTGGTGGCCTGCCATGCACCAGGACAAGAACAAAGTATCGATCAACCATACGATTGTTTTTATTTCCATTTTATCATGTCCAATTCTCAGAAATTTCCTGGAGAAGTTGCTGAGTTTTCTTGGCAAAGTTTTTCAGAAGTGGTTTGCCATTGACTGCTTCCTAGGGCTGAAAGAGAATGACTCGCCCAATTCATTCATCTGGCTGTTTGCATAGGGTGAGATTAGAACTCATACTCTCCTGGTTTCTAGTCACTTGATGGCCCTGGGGACTGATTCCATGGAGAAAGGTTTTCTATGGACCAGAGGGGGCATGGCTCCGGGTGCTGCCTGCATCCCACAGATGTGGCTTCACTTGTTTGTGCGGCCTGGTTTCTGGCATGCCACAACCTGGTGTTGGTCCATGGACCAGGGGTTGGGAACCCCTGTCTTAACCATTACACCAAGTTTAAGCCGGAAGCAATTAGGGCTTTAAAAAGCCTGCATATTACCCTTCTACTCTATAATGTCCTGCAGTTTTAACCATTTGTCTTGATAAAAATTCTGTACAAGTTCAAAAACCTGCACATTTTAATTGGGCTTAATATGGATTTTGTTTCCTTTTACATAGCCAACATACCTGCTTTTGGGGGGGGGGGGGAGGGCTGCATTATTTTGTAAGACTTTGAACAAACATGTATATTAATAATATTAATGTTCCCCTACATAGCATATGGAGGTAGTGCTTGACAGCTTTTCTAAAGCCAGCTATCAAATACATAACAAACGTAAAAAACCTGAAAACCTCCTGTTTCACATTACAGTCTCCTAATCACTATGTTACACTTTTTTCTTTTTTTTTTTCACAAAAACTCACTTCTCTTACAAAAATGTTAAGAACCTTCAAACCATGTAGTTTCCAAAACTCATTCATCAAAATCCCTGGGACATTTGTAACAAAAAAGGGAGGGGGCTCAGAGGATGAGAGATCACTCTTCCTGTTGCCCCTTGACTTTTTGCAAGTCAAGTGAGCAGTCAAGTCAAGTGAGCAGTCATGGCTTAGTTTGGAAGATCATATAGGAGCCGTGGCCAGGGGGGCTTTTGCCCAGGTTCACCTGGTGCACCAGTTGCGGCCCTATCTCGACCAAAATGCCCTATGTACAGTCACTCATGCGCTTGTGACCTCCTGGATAGTCTACTGCAATGGTCTCTACATGGGGCTGCCCTTGAGGACCACTCGGAGGTGGTGCAGAATGCCGCTGCGCGAGTTGTGATGGGGGTTTCCTGATACTCCCATATAACACCTCTACTCCGCAAGCTGCATCGGCTTCCGGTTGCCCTCTGGGTGAGATTCAAGGTGCTGGTGATGACCTATAGAGCCCTAAATGGCATGGGTCTGGATTATCTAAGGGAGCACCTGCTGCCAGCATCAACTTCCCATTGTCCTGTGTGCTCCCACAGGGAGGGCCTCCTCAGGGTGCCACCGGTCAGGGAGTGCTGGCTGGTGGCCCCCAGGGGGAGAGCGTTCTCGGTGGGCACGCCTGCCCTTTGGAATCAGCTGCCTGGATGGCCCCTGACCTTCGCTCGTTTCGCCGGGACCTAAAAACTTGGCTATTTTTGCTTGCCGGCCTGGACTGAGCGTTTTTGGGTTAAGATTTTAATTTTTAATTATTTGGGGGCTATTTTATTTTATTTTATTTTAACCTGTATATATTGTACTGTTTTAATTTGCCCTGTAATCCTCCCTGAGTCCCTTGGGAAAAGGGCGGTATATAAATATAAATAAATAAATAAATAAATAAATAAATAAATAAATAAATAAATAAATAAATAAATAAATAAATAAATAAATAAATAAATAAATAAATAATGTTTTTTTTCTAATCTTAGAATGGGAGTATTTAAAAGTATTTCCACCCACCTCCTGTTTGGCACAGCTAGCTACTAAGTTAACTAATAAACATGAAACGCTTCCAAGCAGTTCAGGCAAATGGGAAGGGCAATTTCTCCAAAGTGCACAGAAATCCACCAGATCCAGCCAAATAAAAATATGGAAATAAAAAGAATCAAAAAAGAAAATTTTAATGAAGTGCACAAAAATTCACTTGTGTATATAAAGCAGCCTATAAATGCACAGTAGCAGTATTTATGAATGACCTTGGGAGACAGGAGAGAGAGAGAGAGCGCTGCAGATTGGACAACCAAAAGAAGTTAGAGCATGGGAAACATTTCATAAATCCTAGTTTTCTGGATAAAGGTGGGAAGAAATACTTCCAGTCTTGCAAATCTCTGTTAATGTAACTTTACAAAAAGACAGAGCTACTTGTAGGGCTAATAATAAATAATGCTGCTCATCACATCCTGCTCCCCCCCCCCAAAAAAATAGGTTTAACTAGATGTTGATACTGAGTAGTTTCTCCCATCCCACAGTGTTCACTTAGCCTTTCACTCAATAATTAGATGGTGCAGTTGGCCAAGGATGTCAATAAGAGCACACATAACAAACATTTTAAATATCCAGAACAACAGTCTTTTATTCAGTTTTATGCTATTTAATTGAGATGATTTTGCATGCTACTGAGTGATGGGCAACAGTATACTCAAGCAGAAAAATCATTACTGGTGAGTAATTATAATTTACAGGTAAGAATGCGTATCTTATCCCAAGTTGGTTTCTGTCTGACTGTGCTTTGGTATTTCATCTGAAAATCAAGGCATCGTCCCTTTCTCCATTTTCTATCCTTTTTATAGATAAAAATGTATTATTTGTAAAATGGTCTGTTCCTTGTGGGATGTGAATGTTTTACCGTGCTCCTAGTTAATAGCTGACAAAATAAAGAAAATAAAGAAATAGTGGGAGGGAGGGGAACAAAATTGATGGAGAAATAAAGCCCTATGCTTGTGGAATGGCCTTTGCAAACACTCAGTTCCCTTTGATTCTTGCACACCACTATGCCCTCCCATCAATCTTTTTGTGGGGTGGTGTTGGTGGCATTCTGACATATGCCAACCTCATAATTAACCTGTGGGAGACCCAGGGAGAATTGCTGATGAGGACATGCAAGGGAAGGGAAAAGCTTGCCCTCATTATTCATTTCATCTCATTATGCCCTTTCCCATATTTTCTGCAGCACAAGGTGGGGGAATAAATCCAGCTCAAGAGCCAGATTGCCTCTGCTGCCAGTGTGCCCAGTCAGGAGCTGAAGTAATGTCAGGAATAAGGCAATATGCTTTCCTCCAAGCCCCTGCCCCAGCAGCAGAAGAACAAATCCCAGGCACTAGGACCATATTTATCTATGTAGAGATGAGGAAACAGTTCCCAACAACAGGAATCCTTTCTCCCTGCAGAAGAAAGAAGCAAGGCTAACACAAAAAAGGCGTACACACACACACACACACACACACACACACACACACACACAGGCACACCAGTTTTTAGAAAGAACCATAACTTCATGGGATGTACTCAAATCTTTTAGGGTAGGATTTTTTTCCTCCAGAACTTGTGTCATAGAAGTGGTTCAACAATAAATCAATTTATGTTCAATTTGGAGTGAAGAGCTGGTCCCAGAGCAGGGACAGTTATTTGATTGCTGCTGGGACAAATGCTGCAGTAGCATTTTTTGCAACTTGCAGGAAGAATGCTGCATTGCAGCTGTTAAGTCGTAGGCTCTGGAGAGCAGGAATGATGACACGAGGCTGAGTACAGAATAACTTATACTTTTATTCTTGCTGGAACTGTACTGAAGCTTGGGCCACAACCAGCCACAATCTATAGTCTAGCCCCTAGGCGGCAACCAATAGGTTTGAACCCACGCTTGCTGCCTGGGGCTGACCAATTGCAGGACCGGAGACAGCCTGTTTACGTTGCTGGAGAGCTGTTAACAACTGTCAAGACTTATTAATCACTCCCAAAAACCGTAATGAAAATAATAAAAAATAATAAATAAATCATAGCTGTGGCTACAATGAAATTAAACAACGTCTGAACAGGCTTACCAATGCAGTAAGAGCTACAATGAGATTAAACAACGTCTCATGAACAGGCTTGTTGTTGTTGTTGTTGTTAGCTGCGAAGTCGTGTTTGACCCATCGTGACCCTATGGACAATGTTCCTCCAGGCCTTCCTATCCTCTACCATCTTCTGGAGTCCATTTAAGCTCAGGCCTACTGCTTCAGTGACTTCATCCAGCCACCTCATTCTCTGCCATCCTTTTCTTCTATTGTCCTCAATCTTTCCCAGCATTAGGCTCTTCTCCAGTGAGTCCTTCCTTCTCATTAGGTGGCCAAAGTATTTGAGTTTTAGCTTCAGGATCTGGCCTTCTAAAGAGCAGTCAGGGTTGATCTCCTCTAGGACTGACCGGTTTCATCGCCTTGCAGTCCAAGGGACTCGCAGGAGTCTTCTCCAGCACCATAGTTCAAAGGCCTCGATTCTTTGGTACTCAGCCTTTTTTATGGTCCAACTTTCACTGCCATACATTGCAACTGGGAAGACCATAGCCTTGACTATATGCACTTTTGTTGACATGGTGATATCTCTACTTTTTAGTGTGCTGTCTAGATTTGCCATGGCTTTCCTCCCCAGGAGCAAACCTCTTTTAATTTCTTGGCTACAGTCCCCATCTGCAGTGATCTTGGAGCCCAGGAAAATAAAATCTGTCACTACCTCCATTTCTTCCCCATCTATTTGCCAGGAATTGAGAAGGCTGGATGCCATGATCTTGGTTTTCTTAATGTTAAGTTTCAACCCAAGTTTTGCACTCTCCTTCTTCACTCGCAACAAGAGGCTCTTTAGTTCTTCTTCACTTTCTGCCATTAGAGTGGTATCATCTGCATATCTTAGATTGTTGATATTTCTCCCGGCAATCTTAATGACAACTTTTGATTCATCTAGCCCTGCCTTTCTCATGATGTTCTCTGCATATAAGTTAAACAGGCAGGGCGACAGTATACAGCCTTGCCGGACTCCTTTCCCAATTTTGAACCAATCAGTGGTTCCGTGTCCAGTTCTCACTGTTGCTTCTTGGCCCACATATAGGTTTCTCGAGAGACAAATAAGATGGTCTGGTATGCCCATCTCTTTAAGAACTTGCCACAGTTTGTTATGATCCACACAATCAAAGGCTTTACCATAGTCAATGAAGCAGAAGTAGATGTTTTTCTGGAACTCTCTAGCTTTCTCCATGATCCAGCGTATGTTGGCAATTTGATCTCTAGTTCCTCTGCCTCTTCGAAATCCTGCCTGTACTTCTGGTAGTTCTCGAACAGGCTTACATTGCAGTAATGGCAGTTTCCCAATGCCCAACTTTCTGTAGGTAGTGGTACAAGTTTCACAACACTATACATCACTTTATTTTACAATATAGTCTGTGAGGTATGCAGGAGGCTTGTGTGTCCTAGAGGAACATCTTGGAGTTCCCCTCACTTTGTGATCTACCAGCTTACCCAATGGGCTGGGTAGACCCATGTCCCCTTGTGCTCCAGTGTCAAGGGTATTGGAAATGCTCTGGCTGGCCCACCCCAGAGTCAGTCTGTTCTGCAGAGTACATGCAGCAGTTGCTGAGGTTCGGCTGGCTTGCTTGGTCAGGGGTTCCATGTTGCACTTCTGTGCTTCTCAGTTCTTCCTCAGATTCCACTTCTGCTGAGAAGGGAAAACCCTGGTGGTTCCATTGTGGGCTGGCTTGGCTACCGGTTTGAGGATCTTGGGAGGGACTTATGTCGCAGTCCTCACTTAGTGACCATTCTGGAATCCTTTTCCTGAGTTGGTCGATGTGTCTTCTGACCAGTCAACCCAATCGCCCATGTGCAGCCCCCTCAGGGATTTTGGTTGAGAGGCTTCTGTTGCCACTCTGTCTGGATGCAACCTGTCCAGTTTAGTAATAAAACGCCTCCCCCAACATAGTTCTGCAGGACTTTTACCTGTAGCAGTGCAGGGCATAGAATGCTGGCAGAGTAAGAAATCTGCCAATCTGTGATGCCAGTCACCTGTGACAATAGGCTTGAGTGCCTCCTTTGTTGTCCTCACCATGCGTTCAGCTTGTCCATTCGAAGAAGGATGAAACGGTGCAGACATTGCATGTCTGATGAGGTTAGCTCTAAGAAAAGCCTGAAATTCAGCAGCAGTGAATTGGGCCCCATTATCAGAAACTAAGACATCAGGCAACCCATGTGTTGCAAAGAGTTTTCTCAGCACCTGGATGGTCCTAGCAGTAGTCATATTAGGAACTGGAATTACTTCCAGCCGTTTTGAGTAACTATCCATTACTATCAGGAAAAGCTGCCCCTGAAAGCCCAGCGTAGTCTATGTGAATCCTAGACCAGGGAGTGTTTGTTTCCTCCCACCTGTGAACTGGGGCCTGAGGCATTTCAGGCCTAGATTGCTGGCATGTATAACAACCATGAGCTTGATCCTCTATAGCCTTATCAAGGCCAGGCCACCAAAGGTAGCTTCTAGCTAAAGCTTTCATTCTGACAATACCTGGATGGCCTTCATGTAAGTAGTGTAAGACCCTGTCCCTTAGGGAAGTGGAAATTATGACTCTGTTCCCCTATAAAATGCAGCCCTTATGTGCAGAAAACTCATGTCTCCTGACATTATTATTTATTTAGTGTATGGCTGGTCACACACAGAATTAAAAGCACTTCATATTTACAAGTTAGAACAGTTAAAACATTTTTTTTTTTTTAAAAAAAAAGAAGCAATTATGAAACCTAAGAGGAAAACAGAAATAACATTTCAGAGTTTAATGTTGAGTTTGGAGATCCAGTCAGTAGCTGCCATTGTTATGCAGAGGAAGTCCTTAAAATCTCCTGGGTATCTTCTATTAGTAAATTCCCTCACTATATGTTGGATAGTCTGTCGGGGAACCCCACAATCACATTGTGCTGAAGGTGTCTTTCCCCATTTATACAGAGCATCGGCACACACCCCATGAGTCGTTCTAATTCTATTGTAGGTCACCCAAATGTGTCGGGGTAGATTAAATTCTGGAGGTATACTATTAGGATTAATATGCTCAGAAATATCTTGGGAGGTATAGCCACTCCATGCTTCCATCCACTTTTCTATAGTGCTCTGATGTTTGGCCAGCAGCTTAAGCGCTGTGAGGAGTGGTGGATTTCTTGACTTTAATCGACATCTTAAGAGATCAGAGGTATAGGCATGAATGGGTAGAGAGGAGTTTAGCAGGATCTTACTATACTCCTGAATGAGAGATTCTTGTCATCGTAAGTGCGTCTCCTGACAAAATAACTTTGAAATTCAGAACCTGGACTTTTTTCCAACCAGCCCATGTATACCCATGACAACACTCTACTCAGAATTTTATCTGTGGCAGTTTCAGCAGCAATATCCCCTGCATGGAGGGGAAACTCAGGTAAGTCCTGTATGGACAGTATTCTAGCAGCAGGAGCTGGATCAGGATCCATTAGTGGCAGTGGTAGTCTGCTGAGGCCATCAGCATGGCCCATTTCCTTCCCTGGTTTATGAATTAACTTAAAATTGTATGCAGACAAAAAAATAGACCATCTCAACATTCTTGGAGATAGTACGTGGGGGCGGGGGGTTGTTTGTCTGTTGTGAACAATCCCAACAGAGGTATGTGGTCAGTGTAGACCATGAAATCCCTTCCATATAAATAATCATGAAATTTCTTACATCCAGCAACTATGGACAGGGCTTCTTTATCAATCTGTGCATAGTTGCGCTCAGCAGAGGATAAGGTCCTAGAGTAAAATGCAATAGGAACCTGTTTCCCATTTTTCTCTAAGTGGCTTAAGACTGCCCCCACCCCATAGGGAGATGCATCACATGCAAGACATACAGGTGTAGACTCTATGTAATGAGTTACAGTGGACTTTTCTGATAGAAGGGCTTTCAAATCCTGGAAGCTTTTTTCATGTAAGTTAGTCCATTTCCAAGGTGCTTTTTTATCAAGCAGCCTGTGGAGGGGCTCTGCTATTGCTGCCTTATGAGGTAGGAATGTGTGATAAAAATTTAGGAGGCCCAAAAATGCTTGAAGCTCTCCTTTTGATTTTGGCCTAGGAGCCATTTTAATGGCCTTCACTTTAGAATCAGCAGGGTGAATACCATTAGCATCGATGCAGAACCCCAAGAATTCTGTTGATGAGACCCCAATACTACATTTGTTCTTTTTTAATTTGAGACCCGCTTCGTGAAGCCTCTGCAAAACAGCCCTGAGCCTTCTGACCAACACTGCCAGCCTCGGCGAGGAGAAGAAAGGGGGGGGGAAACGAGCCTCCTTCCTCACCGGGGCTGCCAGCCTCGGCGAGGAGAAGGAAGGGGGGGGGGCAAAGGCAGCAGATCTACTCACCTTTTTAGTTCTCCCGTCTCTTCCTCCACTCTGCCAAGTGCAGTTAAAAAAACAAAGAGGTTTGTGGGTAGCACACAAACGGTTTGTGGGCGGTCCCACAAACCAACCAATCAATTTAAACTTTTCAAGTTTTTTTTGTGAGAAGTTTAAATTGATTAAATTTTTTTAGTGCCACTTTTTTTTCCAAAAGTAAACATGGTGGAGGGAGAAGGCCTGGGAGTCACATGGGACAGCTCAAAGAGCCGCATGCGGCTCCGGAGCCGCAGGTTGCCGACCTGTGGTTTAGCCCAATTATTGCTGCACCTACACATGTAGTCAAATGTGTCTTGCGAAATGATCGAGACTGCAGAGCCAGAGTCCAACTCCATCTTACATGGAACTCCTTGTAACTCTACCAAGAGCTCAAGTTTAGGCTTGAGGGGGCAATGAGCCCCGGTGCGGCAAATGCTTTTCCAGCTTCTGAAGAACCCCACACTAACTGGACCCTGGGCCTCAGTACTTCTCCTAGTCGGTTCGTCTGACTGGTGTTTGGGTGGCCTGTCTCTCTGGCGGGCTCTGCAAACCACTACGTGGCCGAATGAAATCTGCAGTTGGCGCAAATATGGTTGCCTCCACACCCTTTACATCTCGGTAAGAGAACTGCCTTGTAATTGTTCTCTTGCTGGTAGCTGCTGCAATGTTGCGGGTTTGGTTGCCTTTAGAGTTTGTTGATTCTTCTGATGATGATTCTCCAGTACATTTGGCGACCTCAAGATGGACCGAATCTTTGACTTTTGAAAGTTTGGTGGGCTGAATTGTCTGCACTGCACCCCCGGCAGCTTCATCGGCCATCACCTTGTCCTGTGCCTCGGAGAATGTTAGATTGGGTCTAGCAAACAGTCTCTGCTGAAGGGTTCTGTCCTGAAGACCACAGATGAGCCAGTCTCTTAGTCATTCTTCTAAGTTTGAGAACTTGCAAAGGCATGCGGCCTGCCTTAGGCCCGCGATAAATTCTGAAGCTGTCTCCCTGGGTAGCTGCACTCTTTGGTCGAATTTGAATTGCCATGCCATCTCTGTCATCTTGGGCTGGAAGTGCCCGGTCAGCTTTGTTAAGGTAAAAATCACCTTAGTAGAGGGCGAAGGATCGTGTCTCA
>JAKJMR010017078.1:38974-53796 GCA_024449315.1 Daboia siamensis
AAGAAAACAATAGAATAGGGAGGACCAGAGATCTTTTCAAGAAAATTAGAGAAATGAAGGGAACGTTTCATGCAAAACTGGGCATGATAAAGGACCAAAATGGCAGGGACCTAACAGAGGCAGAAGAGATCAAGAAGAGGTGGCAAAATTACACAGAAGATCTATACAAGAATGAGCTTAACGTCCCTGATAATCACAGTGAGGTGGTCACTGACCTCGAGCCAGACATCCTAGAATGTGAAGTGAAGTGGGCCCTAGAAAAACTGAGCAACAACAAAGCTAGTGGAGGTGACAGTATCCCAGCCGAGCTATTCAAAATCTTAAAAGACAATGCAGTAAAAGTGCTACACTCAATTTGCCAGCAAATTTGGAAAACTCAACAGTGGCCACAGGATTGGAAAAGATCAGTTTACATTCCAATTCCAAAGAAAGGCAGTGCCAAAGAATGCTCAAACTATCGCACCATTGCACTCATTTCTCATGCTAGTAAAGTCATGCTTAAAATCCTACAAGCTAGACTTCAGCAGTATGTGGATCGAGAACTACCAGAAGTACAGGCAGGATTTCGAAGAGGCAGAGGAACTAGAGATCAAATTGCCAACATACGCTGGATCATGGAGAAAGCTAGGGAGTTCCAGAAAAACATCTACTTCTGCTTCATTGACTATGCTAAAGCCTTTGATTGTGTGGATCATAACAAACTGTGGCAAGTTCTTAAAGAGATGGGAGTACCAGACCATCTTATTTGCCTCTTGAGTAACCTATATGCGGGTCAAGAAGCAACAGTGAGAACTGGACATGGAACCACTGATTGGTTCAAAATTGGGAAAGGAGTCCGGCAAGGCTGTATACTGTCGCCCTGCCTATTTAACTTATATGCAGAGCACATCATGAGAAAGGCTGGGCTAGATGAATCAAAAGCAGGAATTAAGATTGCCGGAAGAAATATCAACAACCTTAGATACGCAGATGATACCACTCTAATGGCAGAAAGTGAAGAAGAACTAAAGAGCCTCTTGTTGCAGGTGAAGAAGGAGAGTGCAAAACTTGGGTTGAAACTTAACATTAAGAAAACCAAGATCATGGCATCTGGCCCTCTCAATTCCTGGCAAATAGATGGGGAAGAAATGGAGGTAGTGACAGATTTTATTTTCCTGGGCTCCAAGATCACTGCAGATGGGGACTGTAGCCAAGAAATTAAAAGACGCTTGCTCCTCGGGAGGAAAGCCATGGCAAATCTAGACAGCACACTAAAAAGCAGAGACATCACCCTGTCAACAAAAGTGCATATAGTCAAGGCTATGGTCTTCCCAGTTGCAATGTATGGCAGTGAAAGTTGGACCATAAAAAAGGCTGAGCGCCAAAGAATTGAGGCCTTTGAACTCTGGTGCTGGAGAAGACTCCTGCGAGTCCCTTGGACTGCAAGGCGATCAAACTGGTCAGTCCTAGAGGAGATCAATCCTGACTGCTGTTTAGAAGGCCAGATCCTGAAGCTAAAACTCAAATACTTTGGCCACCTAATGAGAAAGAAGGACTCACTGGAGAAGAGCCTAATGCTGGGAAAGATCGAGGGCAATAGAAGAAGGGGACGACAGAGAATGAGGTGGCTGGATGGAGTCACTGAAGCAGTAGGCGTGAGCTTGGATGGACTCCAGAGGATGGTGGAGGACAGGAAGGCCTGGAGGAATGTTGTCCATAGGGTCGCGATGGGTCGGACACGACTTCGCAGCTAACAACAACAAATATATACATCACCCATTTTGCTTCAGACCATTGGGAACCTATTTCTATAGGTTCTAATGTTGTTGGACAAGGATACATTAACCTCAAGCTTGTTGGCACTGTGGCTGCATAATCTTTCTCTGTTGCAACTACACTGTGACAAAAGCTTCTTGGCTTGATAATTACACATTACTCTGGGGGCTGCGCATCTTGTCCTAGTGAGAAGAGGAGTGAGGGGGAAGATAAGATTCTATTAATCAGTAGGATTAGGAAAAGAGACTTGACAGTTGATGTACAAACTTCCCAGAGATAATATAATGGAGACTCTGTTCCAAGGTGCAATTTTTAATCCCATCCATGAGCCCACCTCATTTTTAATGGGGGAAAAGTTTTACTGCTTTAGAAATCATTATGACAAGCAAGAGCATTATTTGAAGAATTAGTTTTTAGAAAAGCAAGCAGCTTGTTTTTGAAGGAATATGTGGGATAATTTTGTTTTATTTTATTTTAGTTTCGCTAGTTGTGTTATGATAGCATGATGTCAGCTTTACAGGACCTGCCCTGGCAAAAAGAACAATAACCTTTTGGCAACATGCTGAGACAATGTGATATGTAAAATGCCTCCTTCTCTGCAGCAAAACAAAAGTTTGGTGACAATCCCCAAACATGCATACTTACATAAAATTATTTTCAATTGTATTCTTCGCCCACTCAACTTACAAATTTTAGATTTAGAAACATCTTGTAAAACATTTCAATGAAACAATGCCTACCACATCTCTTGGGAAACACCACTGGAATCATCCTGCATCTGACGACAGAAGCTTTAGTCTGCACTGCTTATGGAAAACCTAGCATTTGCGCTTTTTTCTCTTCATATGGTGTAAGGTTACTTCTTTTTGTTTTTTCTTTTGCTCAAAAACTGATATTTCTATTTGCCTACACTTTATGTTTTGCCTTTAGTAAATCAGCTCAGTGTATTTGTGACTGGTGGATTAATCCAAGGGAAAAAGATAGTTTTTAGATTACATGGGTATATTTATGGAAAATTTGCAATATTTGGAGAATAATAAGTAAATGTGAATGTTAAAAAAATTAAATCTGAGTATTTAAAAAAACAGTAAAAAAAATTACTAAAAAATACTATAGCCAAACCTTTAGATAATTACTCATTTCTTGGCTTAAATATCACCTATATAATAAAGGTAGTTGTCTCTTGATTACTACAATTAGGACTGGCACCTTAATTCCCAAGGGACACACCCTTTAAATAAAACATCAAGTAGACCTCATGTGACCATGACTTGAGTTACATGCTTGTAGGGATGTGCAGACTGAATATCTCCTTGACTTTATATTGGCTTGCAGGTTAACTTCTAGTTTAGAAATGCTAACTGGCATAGAATAGCATAAACTGGCTTGGGGAAATACTAGAATTTGATTGCACTTGTGACATATTGGTCAAAATGTGCCAGAACTAACTGGCTTGACTAAAGGTGATAACTAATCTAAACCATCTCTATATTATAAAAAAGGGTTTTGAATTGATCAAAACTATGATAGTTAGTAGGATCACTATCTATGGGCCCATCTGAGGCTGATTATGGCCTAGGAAAGATCATCACTTGAAATGTAAGGGGAATACAGTACATAGTAAGTAATTTTAAGACACACAAATTCTAGAAATGCATAGTAGGTTGCACATGATTTCTTGCAGTAAATAAAAGTAGAAAGAAGTGAAAATGGCTAAGTCTACAAGCACATTTCTGCCTGTTTGATTTGGTGGAAGGTAGAGTTGGGTATAAAAGTATGTTTACTGCAGCAAGAAGTACAAGTAGTGAAATGAGATGAGATACAGTCAAGCATAAATGGGTACTGAATGAATGCATACTTAAATGAGAAGTGAATGATCAATCCAAAAGAAATATATTGAAGTTTTTAGTCACAAAAGGACTAGGCCTCAAACAAAATAAAAATGTGAAAGAAGAATGAATGGATTGAGACCTTCAGGGATGGACTTGAGGAAATCTTAAACCCAGAAACTTCTAGCTAAAAACAAGACAATGTATGAAATGGTTTATGGATGTTGTGAAAACAAGGATAGTTTGCAAAGATAGAAAAGGTAGAAAAAGGTAAAATGAATAGTACTGTTATCTATGGATTTAGCTGTAGTTCTTTTTATTTCTCTTATGCCTTTAACTTCTTAGATTTAGTATTTCTTGCTCCTCTTTTGTATTTTGCATATTAATAGATATGTATGTAGGTATGTATGTATGAAGGGACGCGGTGGCTTAGTGGGTTAGGAAGCTGAGCTTGTCGATCAGAAGGTTGGCAGTTTGGCGAGTCGAATCCCGAGTGCCACATAACAGAGTGAGTGCCTGTTACTTGTCCCAGCTTCTGCCAACCTAGCAGTTCAAAAGCATGTAAAAATGCAAGTAGAAAGATAGGGACCACTACAGTGGGAAGGTAACAGCATTCCATGCGCCTTTGGCATCTAGTCATGCCGGCCACATGACCACGGAGATGTCCTCGGACAAGTGCTGGCTCTTCGGCTTTGAAACGGAGATGAGCACTGGCCCCTAGAGTTAGAAACGACTAGCACGCGTGTGCGGGGGAAACTTTACCTTTACCTTATGTATCTAAATGATCATAACCCTGTGATTTTGATTACTGAAAAGAACTATTTCTAATAAATTATAAAGTGGCTTGTATCAATCAGTGACACTTCCAAGGATTGTCATTTAAATTTCCTATACTACTCTCAAGGAGTTGGCATGTCAAGATATCTTAGGTTCAAATAAAAAATTAAAATAGTGATTGCATCATATTTTTTATCAGCAAAAACTATACACAAGGCAAGCAAACATTGCTCTACATCTGAATGAGTCTCCAGGGCCCAGATAATCCATAAGAATAACAGAGTTGACCCCGTGTCTTCTCTTTTCCCATAACAAAAACCATCCCCTTGTGGTTTTTGCATAGAATCATCTATTCATATTCATGGCCCTTGAAGGAAACATACAGGGATTTATGAGCACTTTCCTATTTTTGACACAACATTTCTGACATGCAAACAATGTCTCTCCCCCCCCCCCTGCTATAAATTCTACCCTACATCTAAATCAGTTGGTCCAGATCAGGACCCTGGAGAGCATCCCGTATGGTGTACAGCAGGCATGTCAAACTCCCAGCCTGCGGGCTGGATGTATCATGCCGAAACTGCACCATAAAAGTCATGATACATCGTGCGACGTCATAAGTTTGACATAGTATTCTATTTCTTTTAAGCCTCAGTGAAACTTGCAGCTATGGGAAATATTTTATTATAACTTCTGTCTGTCTCCCTCAGCAATACCAATGCTCATGCTCACTCAGATGATGGGATCCCACCCAATATCTTTGAAGACAACAAAACTGGGAAAAAGTGGAAAGCAAGAACCAGTATGAATGTAGGGTCCTTGGTGCTCTGAGTTTGGTTGTTTTCTTGCAGAGGTTTCATTACCAAGTTAGGTAACATCATCAGTGTTAACATGAGTTGGGATTTGCCAATTAAGAAACAGCCAACTTAGACAAAAAGCTAGCAGTAAACAACAATCTAATGAGGGAATCACCAAAACCACCCCCACCAACATCCAGAGGGCAAGCCAGTAGCATATATTGTAAAATGAGAACAAACCCCACTCTTTTTGTTTTGAAGAAAAAAAAAACTAAGCTCAGAGAGTACCAAGAACCCCATAGTTCAACCATGAGCTGCAAATATTTTTTTCCAGTGACATGAATACTGGATAACTAGTAGCGGGACCCAAGGTCAGATCTCCACTCAATCATGGAGCACTTTAGATGTCTATGAACTAATCACTACCTCAGCCAAGGCCACCTTATAGGGCTGTTGTTGAGTGGTAATGTGTATCAGCTTCATATTGCAAAATGAAATGGTATATAAAAAGTATTTTCTAGATAAACATTTTCTGTTGTAGGAATGGTTTAATGTGGCAACAGTGATACCAACCCATGTAATATCTCTATTTTCTTATAGAAGAACAGAAAGAGCCTTTTGAGGGAGAATTTTGAAATATATATGTAACATTACCGTACAGTATAAGCCATTTTAAAAAAATAAAAGCAGAGAATTTGGAAAGCAGTTTCAAATCAGTAGGAAAGAAAAGCAAAGTGACACAGAAAAGTGGCACTTATAATATGCCCTATCAAATAATCAAGCCAATACAAATATTATTAACAACTGCTTTTCTCAGTACACAGTGCTTGAGAATATTTGTGCTTCTTGGAGCAATTCCCACATTTGGCAATAAAGGTGACTTTATAGCTTGAATCTGCTGTTATTGGCAAGTGGGTAAACAGTAGCCCTGTATCCCAGGATGCTTCTCCAGCTATGTGAAGATTTAAAGCATCCTACATGTAGATATGTATTTACAGTGTTCTTCTTCCATGAGACCCAATAATCAAAGCCAGCTGAAATACCAGCACTAGGCATCTACCCTGTTCTTCCTTTTCTCTGTCTCAGGTACCATTATTTCAGGCAGGGGTAGTCCTTGACTTACACAGTTGGGACCAGAATTGCTAGTCAAGGCAGTTGTTAACTGAATTATGTCTGATTTTACTAGGTTTTTTGCCTTTTTTGTGATGCTACTAAATGAAACACATAAATGTTAAACAAATCCAGTTTCCATCATTATTTTGCTTCTCAGAAGCCATCTGGGAAGATTGCAAATGGTAATTGCATGGTTCCAGGGTGCTCCAACCATCATACCTAGATGCATATGCTAGTTGCCCAGTGCTGAAATTTTGATCACCTGACCATAGCGATGCTGCAACAGTCATAAATGTGAGAATCTGTTGTAAATTACTCTTTTTCAATGTGGTTGCAACTTCAAACAGTCATGAAATGATTGATTGTAAATCAAAGTCCATCTGTATGTTGCTTCCACTTGTCTTTGTCTTTACAAGGCACCTTCCTTCTCTCTTCCATAGTCTTAAGCCAGCTAAGTAATCAGAAGTAATTGGTGGCATGAACAGAGCTCCAACACCCATTTTTGCACCTTGGCTCCATGCCATGCCACCTGCAGGATGACATAAACTCTGGAATGCCCAGTGGAAAAACTATTTTAATTGTAAAAGGTCAGTTTGAAATGGGACAGGGTCCAGGTGGTGATTGGATCCCTCCCATTTAAAATAGAGTTATCATTCTAAAGTTAGCTCAAGGTGAAAAAAATAGCATAGAAAAATTCCTGACCTAGATTTCTTCTGTGCAAGAAATTTAATTGGTGTAAATACATTCCAATCTCATAAAATCTTGCTTATTAGACCTAAACTACATTAAATGAATCAGAAAAGAAATGACTTTATGCAAGTTTTTCCCCCCTAATGTCTGAACTATCTAAAGTTGCCACTGCTGATAAGAATGTAGTCTTGGTATTACCTGGATCTGAAGAACAGAAAGGCAGTCAATAAATATGCACGTGAAAAAAGAGAGGAAGCAGTGATGGCTTTTTCTCCCCAAATCCCTAAATTGTTTAAAAACAAGCCTATGAATTAAATTGTTTTGCAATATTTAAGGACAGAGTGAGCCAATAAAAAAAACACTCTACACTTCAGAAAAGCAAAAAAGAATGGGCTGAAACTTTGTGATAATTTATATGTGTCTTAGTGGGGAAATTGTGGGAATCCACATCCACTTTCAACTCTAATCAGGCAACTATGCCCTATAAATTAATTATCAATAGAACCTCAGAAAAACCAGAAAGGTATTGTGCTAGGGTAATGGTCTTCAACCTTTTCAGCTCGGCAGACCGATGGCAGAGGAGGGAGGGAAGAGGGGATGGTTTGCGGGCACGCACACTCACCCACCATTTCCACAGCCCAATTTCCAATGGGCTACAGCCCATCACTGGGCCACAGACTGGGGATTGGGGACCCCTGTGCTAGAGAGCCCCTTCAGCAGCTGTTTTTCTACAGTCTGCATTCTACAACCAAAAGCTCAACTTGTTATCATGAAGAAGGTTGCAAAGATTCCATGCTACAAGAATAATTCACAAGCTATAGTTGAAGATGTAATTATGCTACTTTCTCTGTGATTCCAAGGAAGAAGGAAAGAAGCCTCATCATTGAAATGCAGATCCAACTATGCACTCAATTATATCTCTGAGGTCAAAATAATTAAAGTTATATAAATAACCAAAGGAACATAAGGATATTTAGAAAACTATGCTGGAACTTTACAAAAGATAAGCTTTGGCCTTAAGACTATAGTTAGTATTAGTCCTTTTGATCTAGGAGTAATGAAGACCATTTATAACTGGCCTCCATTCACTACTAGCTGGTTTCATGTGTCATGTTTTAATATGTACAAGATATTGAGTCATAAATTGAGCCAAATGGCTCAACTGGATTTGTACAACTATACTAGCCTTGCCATCAAAACATTCAATTAAAGTTAAAACTAGCTAGGTTTTGATATTCTGTGATTGCAGATATTTGGTTTGCAAATAACCTGGTTAAAATAAATTATAAATACATGGATGGACATTCATTGGGAATTATAAAAAAAAAAGTGAAGATGTGGCCATGGCTGAATCTGCACAGTGCATGTTAGGGCTTTGATAGCATAGTTGTAGACACTTTCTTGACTTTTTTGACATCCCCCACCCAGTGGATGCCCCACCACAGAGTAACAAACAAGTTCCCCGGCATGAAGCTTCAGGAGAGCCTGATATTTGACAACCCCATTGGTATATTTTGGAATGAAAAGAAAATGTCAACGACTATTGGTATCACATCTGAGACAGGAAGACACAATCCAATCCCCTAACAGTTTGCCTGCATAGATCATTTCTTGACTTCTCTTACTGTTATTGTTTATTGGTAACTTTGAGTTCTTGCATAGTTTAGTTGATATCTGTTACCATCAAACAAAAATAGTTCCATTATCTAAGGAAGTTTTGGGGAGCTGGACCATTCTTAAAATTTAATTTTAAAGTTACAAAAATTGTTAACTAAGATCCACCAAAGCACAGACAGGCAAACTGAACTATAGGGGTTCCATATGAGCCATTTCTTTTTTTTAATGCAGCCTCCAAGCCTTTTAAAATCATGCCACCAATTCAGTAGTAAACAACTATATAAAAATTGTGCAATTTCCCATCAAGTCCCCCATCTGAGTGTTGATAGGAAATTAATAAAAGTAGGCATTGAACCCTCAGCAGAACTGATACACCTTTCAAAAGAAAAAGATAAATAAAAGCATTGATACATGACATAGTGTTGCTTGGAGCAGGCAAAAATGTAAGTTTTTAAAAAGAACTGAAGCCTTGAGCCACAAAAAAATTCCATAAACATGCTCTATCATCCCCAGCAGCACAGCAGTTCATGTAATTACTTTCACTTATTGTAGGTTTATGTAGGTGAAGTTTTAGTTTATTGGTTCTCTTGGTTGTGACTGTAGTTAGTACAAAAAAAAATCCACAGTGAATGTAAAAGGTAAAAGGTAAACGTTCCCCCGCACATGCGTGCTAGTCGATTCCAACTCTAGGGGCTAGTGCTCATCTCCGTTTCAAAGCCGAAGAGCCAGCGCTTGTCTGAGGACGTCTCCGTGGTCATGTGGCTGGCATGACTAGATGCTAAAGGTGCACGGAACACTGTTACCTTCCCACCGTAGTGGTCCTTATTTTTCTACTTGCATTTTTACATGCTTTCAAACTGCTAGGTTGGTGAAGCTGGGATGAGTAACAGGCGCTCACTCTGTTACGCAGCACTCGGGATTCAACCTGCCAAACTGCCAACCTTTTGATCAACAAGCTCGGTGTCCTAACCCACTGAGACACTGCGTCCCTACAGTGAATGAGTTTCTCCTAAATACTGGTAATATTGGTACATGCAATTGATGGTTTATTGAGTTGATGCTAATGAACTCAGCAGGCCAGGGACGACTCAGAATACAGAAAAGAGACCCCCTTTTCCTGGAGATTTTGAATGAGAATGTCTTGTTGGTGACAATTTTGTGTCTCAAGAAGTTCTATGAATCATAGGACTGCTAAGTACTTTGAGATCACCTATTAAAATCTGCATTTCCTAGTCATATAATCCCACACATGCTCCCAAAGCCTACACATCATGCCAGTCACCTGAAAATTGTTTTATGTGTCACATTGAGCTATCAAGACAGACAAGAAACAAAATAACCAAAGGCAATTCCTTAAGCATTCCTCTTTCAGTGTATATTAAGCAGGTCTATATATACCCTGTGTTAAAAAAAAAATGCTAAGTTTCACCCCAAGAGAAATTGAATTTTGCAACCCATAGTCATTACATGTTCATTTTTTTTTCATAATATATTCTGCTACTGTTAATTGTTGGGAGGTAAAAACTCCTGAAGCCTTATTTCCTGGCCACATCTTGGCTTCCTCCTTGACTCTATAAATTTCATCAGATATTGCTAGCATATTTTCATATTTAATGTCATAGTCACTAAGGGAATTGATTACCTTTCCTTTAATTCTTTGCTCAAATTGATGGCATTCAGATGCATTGGTTGGGAATAATGAGACCTGAAGTTCAATAAATCTGGAGGCAATCCATAGTAACAAAGACTGAGTTAATTAATAAGGAGATGGAATAAGTTTCTATACTGGTTAATTGCTCTTGTGTCTAAGAAATGCCACTCATTTCAGGATAGAAATAGTTAAGTACTGGAATAGAGCCAGGATAAAAATTAAAGAATCTGAATTTTGAAGCTGGTTGAGGAAGTGTTGATTTTTCCCGGGGGGGGGGGGGAATGTATGATAGAATTCCAATACCATTTAATATCTAGGCCTAGAATTTTATATTCAAAATGAAGAGAGGACAAAATGAATGGCTCCTCCCTCCCCTCCTTTTCTGCACCTCCAGGATCATGAGGGAGTCAAGGTCTCTCTCTTTCATCCCATTGCATGCTATGTCATGGAATCTAACACTAAGCATGACAAATGGACTGATTTTCCTCCTCTTTGGGAATGTTATATTTTGCTTCTGCCATCTCTGACAAGTTGCATTTCGCTATAAATCCTTTCAATTATGCCTCCAAAACCGATCTGCAGTCATTTCCCTGATATATGGCGATGAAATTAGTTTAATGTCCCTGGCAACCAATTCTTGGACTAAAAATAGTTCCTGGATGTTTTCTATCCCCCTCCTCAACTTTTTCTCTCATGCCTTTGGCTCCTCAGTTGCATTTTATTAGAAACATGCCATAGGAGGGCAATTTAATCTTTCAAGAAACTGGGATAAACTCCTGAGATATGTGAAATACCATATTAAAGGAGAAGGCCAGGTAGGAGAGATTTGCAGCCTGGGAAGCAGCTCTGCACCAAGTCCCTTGTCATAGATGCAAAAAGAAAACAACAGAACAGACACTTTGGTTAATAATGACAATCCTTTAGAGTCCTAGAACTGATTGAATGAAAACGAACTGAGTCTATGACTCTGTCATTGTTTCTGTCCAGGTCTTGAGCCCCATGACCCCCCATTGCTATTATACAAGGCAATCTTTGGGAAGAGAAAGGACCCAGTGGAAACACAATATATATAAGGCATGCCTGCCACCATGTTTCCTCCCCAACTTAACAGAATAACAGAGTTGGAAGTGACTTTGGAAGTCTTCTAGTCCAACCCTCTGCTCAGATAGGAAACCCAGTATCATTTCAGAGAAATTGTTGTCCAATCTCTTTTTTACAACTTCCAATGTTGGGGCACCTACAACTTCTGGAGGCAAGTTGTTCCACTAATTAATTGTTCTAAATGTCAGGAAATTTCTCCTTAGTTCTAGGTTGGCTTCATTAGTTTCCATCCATTGCTTCTTGTCCTGCCTTCAGGTGCTTTTGAGAATAAATTGACCCTCTCTTCTTTGTGGCAGCCTCTGAGATGTTGGAAGACAGGCTATCATGTCACCTCTAATCCTTCTTTTCATTAAACAAGAGATACCCTATTCCTGTATCTGTTCTTCATAATTTTAGCCTCCAGTCCACTAATCATCTTTGTTGTTTTTCTCTGCACTTTTTCTAGAGCAGGACTTTTCAACCAGTGGTATGGGTACCACTTGTGGTACATTGGCACCTAGCAGGTGGTATGCTGCCATCTTAGAAAAGTGGTAGCGGGGGAGGGGAATGAGCGGAACCGGCGAGAGATGACTGGAGCTGCAAGGCTGTCAGGGCTCAGTGGAAGTGCCAGAATCAGTGCTTCTTCGGGGCAGTCAGGACTCAGCGGAAGCACCAGGATCAGCGCCAGGCTCCAGCTGGAGCTTGGCGCTGATCCTGGTGCTTCTGCTGAGCCCAGAAGAAGCACTGATCAGCTGGAATGTTGCAGCATCTCCAGGGTCTTGTGATTTACATTCAGATGCTTGGCAACTGATTCATATTTATGAGGGTCATGTGAAGTGACCAAAACCTGTTGTAACCACCCAGCAGAGGGGGGGAAATAAAAACCAAACACCCCCACCCCACCCCCACTGCCAATCCTCAACAGAAATGCTCCCAACAATGAAAACCTTGGACAGGAGGAAGAGCACTGCCGGGTGGGCAGGCAGGTGTCTTGCTCGGTTGTGGCTTGGGGGGCACTTTTTTCAGTGCCATTGTAACTTCAAACAGTCACTAAGCGAACTGTTGTAAGTCGAGGACTACCTGAACTTTATCACTTTTTTCCTTTTTTTTTTGGGTCATCAAGTTTTTGACATCTTGCTAGGCGACTGGTAGTACTCAGATGTTGCTATATCCTATATCCTAATGGGTGAAAAGGTTGAAAAGCCCTGTTCTAGAGTCTCAATTGTATATGCTTTTCTCAAAACTGCATTTGTTTTCTCTAGGAGCTTAAATCAATGTTCCTCCTTCTTTTTCCTGCTATTTAATCATCACAACAGCTTTGCTATATAGTAAGATAAGCTGAGAGACGGTGACTCACAAAGTCATGCAGCAAAATTCATGGTGAGTCTTCAACCTGAATCTTTTTGATGCAAATCAACACACTAAACATTAACCCAATACTGACTTTATAATACCTTCCCAAAAACTGTGCACACCCCCTAAAATCTGTTGAGCCTGCACCTCTCAGTATCCTCAGGGCTATTCTGGTTGCAAATCTGATAAACTAGAGAGCATTAGGCTGAATGTACATATCTGCAAAACAAGCTGTGGAGTCTTCTCTCATCCTGAGGTAGCTGCCAAAAATCAGGCTTCTATCTTTTTTTACTGGCAAATTTCCACCTTCAATATTATTGCTTTCTAGCTACACATTATGCCTAGCCTCCATCCTTCTCTGAGTAGGCATGATCATACTTAGTTCAATGGCTATCAGTTCAGTATTCTGCCAAAAAGATAAATAAAAATGTAGAGGAAGGTCCTGTTAGCACCATAAAAATAAACTTTGATTCTGTCATATTCAAAATGAATGTGTAGGTAATCTCATCATGGACTCTAGCCTAATTTTAGGATGATAAAGGTAAAGGTAAAGGTTCCCCCGCACATGCATGCTAGTCGTTTCCAACTCTAGGGGCCAGTGCTCATCTCTGTTTCAAAGCCGAAGAGCCAGCGCTTGTCTGAGGACTTCTCCGTGGTCATGTGGCTGGCATGACTAGACGCCAAAGGCGCACAGAACGCTGTTACCTTCCCACCGTAGTGGTCCCTATTTTTCTACTTGCATTTTTACGTGCTTTCGAACTGCTAGGTTGGCAGAAGCTGGGACGAGTAACAGGTGCTCACTCTGTTATGCGGCACTCAGGATTCGACCTGCCAAACTGCCGACCTTCTGATCGACAAGCTCAGCGTCCTAACCCACTGAGCCACTGCATCCCCTGGATGGTACATCACTTCAAAAGATAATTATCAGTTATTGCCAAAATATTATAGATGTGCATTCTAATAATAAAAGATAAATAGTGGATGTCTAGCTCTGCTTGTCTGCTTGGATACCTGAAGCTGCCAGTATTCAGTTCCTGAATTATCCCTGTTAGTAGTCCTGGAGTTCAGAGTTGCATGCTTTTCTCAAAGACAGTATTCACATTTCATAGCTTTATGAAAATTGGAGAAGTATAAAAAAGGGCAGAACTTGCTTACCTGGCTACGGGGGAAAAAACAATTGGAAAGTTGGAATTCTATAGATCAAATAGAATATTCTGAATAAGAATAGATATAGTCTCACCTGTATGTCCATTAAAGCCCCTGCTATTATCCCATTTGATCATGATTAAGATGCAATGTCTGGCATGAAACTATCAGGAGACTGGCTGGAAATATATGAGCTAGCCTTAATTTTAACCCCTCCTTTTTTACAGAATGATCTATTTAATACAATCTATATATTTATAGATATAGTATATATATTTGCCATGCATCTATGGACAAGCCTTTAGGGGCAGACCTATTTACTACCTTATTTACCTACTACTTATTTACCTACTATTGGGAGGTTCAGCCTCTGCTAAAAGATGAAAATGATATACAAAATGAGTGTTGTACCATCACGGTTACCAGTAATAGCTCAACATTTCTTGGCATTAATTCTGGTCAATGTGATTTCATTTGAGTAGCAGGAAGAAAACAGGATACTTCTTATTTTTTCCTAATACAAAAAAGCAAAAACATTTGCAGTCATCCTAAAGTTCCCCTCCCCCCAAATATATTACTTACTGGACTAGTGGAAAATTCACAATATTATGTTGCAGACCTTCCAGTTGCCAAAGACTGATTGTAAGGAAAGAGAGTTCAATGTCTAAAAAACAAGGCAGAGGGGAAAAATGTGCTCAGGATAATGTTCAAATTGTGATTTGCATCATTCAATTGCTAATCACTTTCTCTCAGCCCTACGAAGCAGCCCATGGCAAACCTGCAGGAACTTCTCTAGGCAGTCACCAGGTATCAACACTGACTTGAAAGCTAAATAAATAAATAAAAATTGTACTTTATAGAGGTTACCAACATTGTTGACTAAAATTTGTAATCCGTTCTATTTTTTTCTATTTGTTTTTGTTTTATAATAATAATAATAATAATAATAATAATAATAATAATAATAATAATAATAATGATGATGATGATGATAATAATAATAATAATAATAAT
>JAKJMR010017078.1:62648-75277 GCA_024449315.1 Daboia siamensis
AGAGAGAGAGAGAGAGAGAGAGAGAGAGAGAGAGAGAGAGAGAGAGATGCTCGAGCACCCAACAACCCACGCCTGGGCTTCGGGCATGCCACCTCAGTCAACTTTCCAGCCCTAGGATACAAGGAGGGGGCTGCCCAGGAGGGGAAGCCGGTGTGAGAGGCAAAAAGAGAAAAGCGGAGGGAGGCTCACCTGGGATGCTAGGGGTGAGAGAGATTTCTCTCCTCAGAAGGGATGGCAGGGGCAATTATGGAAGAAGACGGTCGAGGGGGAGGCTCTATATGTTCTTTCCTTCCCTGGACAGCCTTGTAACCCTGCTGTCCACCCTTCTCCTTGCCTTTCTCCTTGTCTTTTGTTTTTTTCTTGGGGAGTGGGGTGAAGGGAGAGAGGAAACAAAGCAATTGTGTATAGTTATAAACCAGGATCAGTTCCACCTCTCTTTCCCTCCCTTCTCTTTTCCCCTCCCATCCCTTCCGTAGGAGCCCTTAAAAAATGCCAGCCCAGCTTTTGATACCTGAGTTTTGGATAAGTGTTATTACCAAGCCTTGCCTCTGATTGAAAGAGTTAGCCAAGGGAGGAAATTCAAAATAGTATTCATGACAAAATCTTGAATTAAGGGAAATTAACCTGGGAGAACTATTCCCTACCACTCCACAGTTAATCATCTCCAGCAGAGATTAGACTTTCTGCCTGGTTAGATATATGAGGCTTCTGATACTGAATGCAGAAGTGTGGGTAAAGCTATTAGGAAGCTATGGATGCTCCATTCTGCAAGGCAAACATCTCTGCCTTCTCCCAGTGTGTTGTTGATAAAGTTGTCTTTGGCTGTGGAGGTTCAGCATTAAGCCCTGTCTTACTGTATAAGATCCAGGGCCAGCTGGGCATTAAAACATAGTAGGGATCCAGAGAAACCCCCCAAAGTCCCTTCTCCTAATGATTTTCAGATGTGTGACCTTCAGAGAATGCACTACACTTGAATATGGGTGCTTGTGAATCTGAAAGTCAGCTCCAAGCGGGAATGATCTCTAGGCAGCCCACCATCATAGGAAGAGCTCCTTATGTTTCCTTGACCGAGGCAGCAAATAAGGTGGATGGTGCCAGCAGCAATATTTGGAGCAATATTGGGTGGCTGCATTTGCTTACTATTTTTATTTCCTGTAATAACTCTCAACAATGAGAAAGTATTTGGAGAAAGATAAAGGTGGTTGGTCATCTTGTAAAAAAAAAGTGGTTGGAGAAGTTATGGAGAAGCAGGTGCAGTGTGGTACTGCAAATTTAAATACTCAGCTAGAAAGGTCACTGCTAGAGATGCCATGCATGTTTAGATTCCTTTCTCCTTAAATGGTGCTTCCTAGTTGGATTGGAATATCGATTCCCAGAAGTCCAAACATACCAGCTTGCAAATTGGGGTGGTTCTAGATGAACATGATTCTTTCAAGATAGGACAATAGGCAGAAAATTTAGTCAGCCATGGCACATTGAGAGAACACTGCTCTGGAACTCTGATCCAAAATTGGGTCTTGAAAGGAAGAAAATATGTTAGTCAACTAATTTGGTATCCAAATTCTATCCTCTCTGGTGCCCTTTTCATTGAAAAATCCATAGAAAACTTCCAAGGAACAGTTTACATTCAAGCCTTCACACATTGAGAATTGTTTGAGAGAAGAGTTCATTTGTTATCCCTTCATCTCTCAGTGTCCACATGCATTGGGGGATGAAGTCTGCAATGAGAACTTGCTGTATGCATGTGGTCTTCCCTGTAACTTAGAAAGTTGGTGGTGCAAGACTGGCAACATCCAAAGTTCTATTCAGCTGAATTACTAAAAGGATCAGGATATTTTGCTTACAATAAAAAAATCATTTTCAAGGTTCCATAATGGCTTTTACTTGTTATTGGGTACTCTATTTATGCTCATGAAGATTCCCCTCTAAATCAGTGGGACCTATTATATGCTTATGACCCAGTGAGGACTGGAAATTTCTTTACTTCACTTTGAACAGAAAATGATACTGTATAATCACAGCAAAAATACCAGTTATGTTAAATAAAATTTGATAATTGCTGAAGGAAAAAAAATCCATGCATTTAGTACCTTCCATATATTGTAACATATACATACCGTGTGATACTGTAATATTCTGAATTCTCCCCTTCACCTAATTAGCTTCAGAGAGGAAATCTAGAATGTTATAATATCTGGACACCGGTGAGTTGTCTTTTTGGAAAGAAAAATCATAAATCAAAAGAATGATTGGTAAGAACTGCTAGCTACAACCATACATTTGATGAAATTTGGTTTACTCTTCAGTATCCTACAAGATATGTTAAAATGTCAAGCACCAAAGTACAATACAGTCAAATTTCAATACGTTTTAGAGAAGAAGGGACATAGCAGAGTAGGGGTGGATTCACTTTGCGTGCAAAGTCTGTAGCATATTCAAGTATAATGGGAGAGACTCACTACCAGCAAGTACAGAAGAGGAACGGGCAATCTACTTTGGGCCAAGACTATAGAACCTCAAGATGCCCTCTACTGTCTTCATGGGACCCTTGTGACCCCAAGCCATTGTTATAAGTATATATGATATCAGAGGCTGGTACTTTCCTTTGTACTATGCTGGCTCCCTATTTATTTTTTAAAATCAAAATGATCTTTAAAAATCAGTGGAGCAGAAAACCTGATACACACAAAACAGTTGTCTGCAGGGACCATATTGCTAAACTAGAATTATCATTGGTCTAGTTCAATATAAGACAGCCCCTTTTATCTTGTGACATTCATATGGGCAGAGTGCTGAGTGGTTTGAAAATAGGATTTCACTCTTGTTGTAGATTAGAATTCATATTTCTATAAACAGGCCGATCACACATGTTTCATTCAGTTAATTCAAATTAGCATAGTAACAAACATGTTGGTGGATAGTAAAATTTGTCACAGGGAAGTGATGCCTAAATATGGACCGGGAGCCACAAGTGAAATGAGCTATTGCTTTCTTCCAATGTTTCCCACTCTGCTTTAACCTCCATTGCAATGTTAAAGAATGCTTCTCTGAAAATGCAGGACAGTGGTGGCAAACCTATGGCACACGTGCCAGAGGCGGCACTCAGAGCTCTTTCTGTTGGCATACACGCCACTGCCGGCAGCAGCAGATCCATCAGGTTGCCACCACTGCCCAGAGCAGGAGCCCCGCAGCACAAAGGAGGTGAAGCGGCCGACTAGCAAGCTCAAGTGGAGATGGTAGAGCAGAGGTTACCAACCATTGTTGATTGGCGGACTGGAAGAAAAGGGAGGGGAAGCATTTTACATGCGTGTGTGCGTGCACGGGGCCATGAGCATGGATGTGCTGCAAATGGGGTGGGGCTAGTGCCTGCCTGATACTCATTACCCTGCCCCGTTGTTGCATGGTGCAACGCCTCGTATTGGTGCCTTGCAGCACTGTGGCCCATTTTTGTGCCCCTGGTTTTTGCATGCCAGAGGCGGCACTCAGAAGCACCTCCATGCCCCCACTCCCCGAAGGCACCATAATGCTGATGTGCCCCTGGCACTTTGCAATAAATAAGTGGGTTTGGGGTTGCGGTTTGGGCACTCGGTCTCTAAAACGTTCGCCATCACTGTCCTAGGATTTGGAGGAAATGCTGTTGGTTCCTTCCCACACCATTGCAGTAACTATAAGAAGCTAGAGCAATATGGATAGGACCGATTGCATTTTTTTTTTCTGGATCTATGGCTGCATTCTGGTTGAAAGGCAACTATGAAGAATGGATCCACGTCCCAGGATTCCAATAGTTATATAAATGACTCTCATACTTAAATATGTTTGGAATACAATATTGGAAGCTGTTCTTTTTCAATGATAATAGAGAAGGAAGGATGGATATAATAATCTGCATGGGTATGAACAGAGCTTTCAAGCATTATTATAATGGGAAGAGGACTGAGGAAATAGCTTCCCACCATTATGAATGACTTCCAAGATTTCCTCTCTGCCAAGGATCATCTCTAACACCATTTCTCTTTTAAAAGATCCATTCTGGAATTGTGAACTAACAAGCACCTATGAGCATGTCCAGAGGACCTCTGAGTATCTGCACAATGTTGTTACTGATTAATTACAGTCTGCTTCAGAACATCTGGGGTGTGGTGGGAATAATATCAAATCAGGCAGGTTTAAGCTTCAGCATATCTCATCTTCAAAACTGTTTCAAATGGCAATTTCCCATTTGCACACTTAAATTAATGTATTTTGCATAATCCACATACATCAATTATCCTTTGTGCAAATACAGTCTGCAGCATTTGCCTACATGAATTCCTTCTGAATTGAGACAGGCATTAATATATGCTAATTAATAATGGCAGCTATTTTTGTCACCTGCAGAAGACTTCCTTTTTCTAGAGAATTCCACATTCAGAAGATTATACAAGGGTGACCATAGAAGCTATTGAATGTCTCTTGGCAAAGAAAGCAGCTGGATATGGGTCCACTGCAAAGATGGAATGATGTGATCATTTGAAAGAAAAAAACATAATTCCTGGCGATCCACTTATTTATATTAATAGGATGATGATCGTGGTGGTGATAATGACAATGATAAAAAAATGAAGCATTGCATGATATACCTAGAAATTAACCTACAATTCACCATCATAGCCTCCATCTCACTCATCTTTACCTTATTTGGAGTGGGATGGGATTAACAGATTTAAAAGCTAGGTTTAGATTGTCAAAAGGGGCCAACAGTGGGCTGCCACAGGGGTTTCATTATAAAATTGCTGCTGCTGCTGCTAGGTAGCATTTTTCCATACTAAAAGCACATTATATGCATTCTTTCAGAAATTCTTACACATCTTGGAAAAGCAGATCAATATTTTCTCATAAGGGGCGATGAAGAAATTGGAGTTATCAGAATAGCTTGTTTGGATCCAGTGACTAGATTCATTACCAAGGTCTTTAGTAAAATATTGATTCATTCACACATATACATCTGTTGTACTCCTTAAGGGTAACGGGAGACAGGAAACACAGTGAAGGGCAGATGTATCAGCTCTTGTATCATTGCCAAAGTCTATGAAACTGAGCTGTTGCGGAGGGAAAGCTATAGATTTCAAATGACATTCTTGAACTGCACTTTTCTTATTTCTGAGATTTGGGATTAGCACAAATAAGGCAGAAGACAAATTTTGAAGGATAGTCCTCTTATACACCTATCAACATGAACACTGGACATATTTCACTGCAGAAATTCTTTGGGAAAATCCCACTGGAATGAAGGAATGTATGAATGAATTTTGCCCAAAGAATTATTATAACTGCCTGCCTTCCCAAACTGCTGGCCCAAAGTGTATCTAATCTCAGTGGAAGCTGATCGCAAATGACCCATTTGGGGTGTGTATGTGTGTAGGGGGGTATGTTTGCCTGATTTTGGAGGAGGTTTCCCTGATGTTCAAGCCATAACCTAACGGAGCGACTGTTAAATAGTAGGCTCCGGACCGCATGGCCAAGATGGACGACTCAGGACACCAGGAGTCAGCATTCCAACTCTTTCTTAATGTAGCACAGACTGGGCGAACAAAGGGGCAACTGCCCCACTTATATACCTAGCCAGGTATACTTGGAACCAATCCCATTATCTGGATTTCCCGCCAAAGACTACCCTGCCAATCCGGACAGGGCACCCTGCCACCTGTGGTGTCAGTGGCTTATATCTGTGTAACATCCCCTATGTACATAACAGGGACTATCCAGGTTTTTCTTGACATAGCTAAAAAAGAAAGTTGTCAATGTCCCAATTTATCCAATCACTTCTCCATTCCAGCTGCAAAATGACAGGGTTCTTTGAAATCACACTTGTAAATACACTTCTGGTATGGCCACTACTTTTCCAGCACAGTAAAAGAAAACTGGTTGCCCAAAGACTATTAAGGATTTTTTATGTTATCAATCCAGCCACAAAAGAGTAATTTAACATGTCCCTTTTAAGAAAAACTGTAGCTCCAGAATGTGCAGATATCCTGAGAACTCTTAAGAAGGTTGATCTCAGTTTAAAAAGGGATGGCCAATACAATAGGTATATTGATAATATTTAATAATCTAAAATGCACATGCTAAATTATTAAAACCATTAAATATTTGTGTCTTCATCACTTATTAAAATAAAAGGGGTAAATACTTACATCTTAATTCAATTGTAACTATAATTTTTATTGTTGCTCTGGTAAAGATATATAAATGAATGAATATAAATTTATTAGCTTTAATGGACTGTTACTGACACTGAAAAATCCTAAGGCAGAATTTCTAAAATACTCCCCAGAAAAACTGTAAGATTTTAAATAGAAAACAAACCCTGAACTATGTTTTGATGAATAGCAATAGTGATTAAGCAAAATTTGATCACTCTCTTGAAGGTCATCTTGGAAAGGTCTGTGAGAAGGAGGAAAATAAGACTGGCATCTGTTTTGCTGTGACTGAATGTTAAAAGAAGTGCAATTAAGTTTTTATGACAATTTGAATAAAAGGGGCAGCAAAGAAACATGTCTTATTAATTCAATTTCCTCCAAGGAACACGAATATATGGTCCTGTATCAGTTTGCCTTAGAATCTTTCTTCCAGAATAAGGTAAAGGTTCCCCCGCATATGCATGCTAGTCGTTTCCGACTCTAGGGGCTGGTGCTCATCTCCGTTTCAAAGCCAAAGAGCCAGCGCTTGTCCGAGGACGTCTCCGTGGTCATGTGTCCGGCATGGCTAGACACCAAAGGCGCACGGAACGCTGTTACCTTCCCACCGTAGTGGTCCCTGTTTTTCTATTTGCATTTTTATGTGCTTTCGAACTGCTAGGTTGGCAGAAGCTGGGACAAATAACAGGTGCTCACTCTGCTGTGTGGCACTCGGGATTCAACCCACCAAACTGCCAACCTTCTGATTGACAAGAATAGTTGAGCATAAAACATTGTGTCTGCCTAATTTAAAGGCTCTTCTGGGTTGGGCACATGCTAGTAAGGTATTTGGCCAGTATGAATGTCTATGTAACTAATTTTTGGAGGAGAGCTTAGGTCCTTTTATAAGCCTAAGTTGAGCAGCGACTGTTTTTCTTCCAATACAACTTTATCATAGCCTTGCAAGATCAGTGGAAATTGTTTGTACTCTGTTCCAGGTAGGCATGAAGCAAGTAGCTATCTCATAGGGCTAAAGGACCTTCTGAGAAGACTAGATTGAACTAAAAGATTAAAAATTGGATTCAAGTCTCTAATAAAGCCTATTTCTGGTCTCAATAAAGACACGTACACATCTTAGCAGACAAATTAGGGCTCTTAGCACTTTGTCTGAACTGCTTCTAAAGGGGTAACACTCTAATAACTGCAGATTTATGTGCCCTAGAATAGAGAACTCTTGACTTTCCTGACCAGCTCAAGATTGACTCAATCTTTCATCCTTCCAAAGTCAGTAAAATGAGAACCCAGATTTCTTACCAGACAACAAATAAAAGAATAGTGCTTGTCACATGTTGAACTTGCAGGGAAACAGATCTCATTTGTTTAATCCAGGCCACTAAAACTAGCAATAGGTTTCCTAGATGTTTAAATGCAATGGTTTGTTGGATGCTGATATATGATTATAAATTTTCAAGAAGAATTCCATAAATTTAGTTTCTTTAAAGTTGGTAAGCTTATCCAATCTCTGCAATGAAATGGAAGATCTTGAAAAGATCATTCTATACTCACTTGGAAAATAGAAATGATGGTGACATCATGTTCATAAAGAAGGACAAAATGCAGGTTTGTTGGTCAGTGTAGTAGATGAGTGATGTTAGTAACTTTACTAAAGAATTGATATAGAAAATAAAGAAGTAAACATGCATGAAAAACCTCTTTTCAAATTGTGAAAGCTGCTGTGTAGTTTGTAAGATTCCTAGCTGCTTTGGAAAATGTTCTTGACTGCATGGCAAGTGATGAAAAATGGCTGTCCATGCACACAGATATGGAGATTAGAGCAAATGATGTGGCTGCTTTACTAATTCAAAATCAGTCTTTCTATGCTTTACCTACTTCATTACATGTTGTAAGGCAGGGGTCCCAAACCTCCAGTCCATGGACCAGCATCAATCAGCAACATGCCAACAAGTGGGCCACACAAACAAGCAAAGCTCCATCCTCGGGATGAAGGCAGTGTTCAAAACCACGCCCCCTCTGGTCCATGGAAAACCCTTTCTCTGTGACACCGGTCCCTAGTACCCAAAAGGTTGGGGACCTCTATTGTAAGGCACATTGGTTGAAGATTTGCATAGGTGTAATTGAAACTAATATTACCTATTTAGAATCAACCTTTTTTTAATTGATTGCCTCCAGATGCATTAGATTAGTATGTTCAATGTTAGTGAGGGTTGGGAATTATGAACATTGTAATACAATAGAATACATATTGGAGAATTATTTCCCTATTCCAAGTGGAGGAGTGGGATAAGGTAGCATTCATTCATACAGTGCTTCAACTTCTAGAAGAGGGACATTTACAGGATGGTCTTCTGGTTATTAACATTCCCAGAGTTATAGCCAGAGCACCTTTCTCCCATTCTGTGGTTTCATCTTGCTAAGCTATCCCAGTAGGAAGATGTGATTGAATCCCATTCTCTAGAATCCAAGAATGCTGATATATTGAGTTTATAAGCTCAGTCAGTGGATTTGTAGTGCGACCTACTCTGAGAAAGATTGTTACACACACTGCCATATGTACCAGTTTCCATTCACAGACAACACACAAATGTCTGCCTACTCTCTCTCTCTCTTTATAACATAGTTAATGTTAATGTATAGTTGGAAACTGACCAAAGAGAGAAGCAACCTGGAATTAAGGAGAAACTTCCTGACAGTGAGGACAATTAACCAGTGGAACAGATTGCCAACAGAAATCGTGGGTGCTCCATCACTGGAGATTTTTAAGAAGAGGCTACACAGTCACTTGTCTGAGATGGTATAGATCCTCCTGCTTGAGAAGGGAGCTGGAAGACCTCCAAGGTCCCTTCAAACATTATTCTATTCTAAATTGTTTAAGGATTAGTTAACAAAATGCCGCTGAATGCTTACTGGTTAATTAAACTGGTATTTTTCAATCTTGGCAACTTTGAGATGTATGAACTTCAACTCCCAGAATTCCCCAGCCGGCATGGGGAAAGTCGATGTCAAAGTCCATACATTTTAAAGTTGTCAAGGTTGAGAAACAAAATTACCCAAAGAAGAATCATTACACTGTGTTTTTTATCTGTCTGCCTTTGGAAG
This sequence comes from Daboia siamensis, assembly GCA_024449315.1. NCBI lineage: Eukaryota > Metazoa > Chordata > Lepidosauria > Squamata > Viperidae > Daboia > Daboia siamensis. Next base: position 71,921 of record JAKJMR010017078.1, read on the forward strand.
GTGGATCAAATCTTTGACCCTTTCAGCGATAAACTGAAGATGAAAGAATACAGGTAGTTCCCGACTTACAGTCACAATACAGCCCAAAATTTATGTTGTTAAGTGAGACATTTGTTCAGTGAGTTTTGCCCCATTTTATGATCTTTCTTGCCACAATTGTTAAGTGAATCACTGTAGTTGTTAAGAGTAATATGGTTCTTAAGTGAATCTGGTTTCACCATTACTTTGCTGGTCAGTAGATCTCAAAAGGCAATCATATGATCTTGGGGCACGGTGACCGTCATAAATAGGAACCAGTTGCCAAGCATCTGAATTTTGATCACGTGATTATGGGGATGTTGTAAAGGTTGTAACTGTGAAAAACAGCCATAAATCACTTTTTTCAGTGCCGTTGTAACTTGGAACAATCACCAAACAAAGACTACCTGTACAGACTTTTTTCCGCAAACATTCAATTTCTCTCTCACATATGATGTTGTTTATGTGTTGTTTAAATACAATTCAGAGGACTTCCGGGTGGCAAGGCGCCGCCGCCGACAGCTGCTTTTAGCTTGTCAGCTTCGCGGCTTTGTAGAACCGCCGAAAACAGCGCCGATCAGCTGTTTCGGCGGTTCGGAAGCCCCCTCCTCGGGAGAAGAGGAGGGGGTGAGTTTCCAAGTAGGGGAAGGGCTCTCTGGGGCCGTCAGGGCTTAAAGCTCTGGCGGCTGAAAGATTGAGCCCCCCCGAAGCTTGGATTTCTCCGGGCCGCGCAGCGTGTCTGCTCCGTTTTTCCTGGAGCAGAACAAGGCGAACGCAACCATCCCTGCCTACAAGAATGGACTTTGGAAGATAATTAAAGCAGGCAGAGCGATGCAAGAGAACAAGGAGTAAGTGAACTTTTGAACTTTGGCTCAATCCACACTGAAGACTTAGAAAGTGAAAGTGCGTAGTTGCAAAAGAGGGGAAAAATGGCCGCTAAATCTTCTAAACTTCCTAAAACTGCGGGGGCTTCCCCCCTGCAGCAACCATCAGCGCAAGTGTTAGTACCTCCTGCACCTTTACCTTCTCCTGTTTTAACTGTTAAAGTTTTGCAAGATGCCTTGGAAAAGCATTCACAGCATTTGGCTGACATGATAGATGAAAAGATGGATGAGAAGTTGACAGAAAAGTTTACAGTAATAAGGGAGGACATCTTGTTTGCATTTCAAGGCATGGCGATATGTATTGAACGCCTTGACGAAAGAATGGAGGATCTCACTCAAAATAATACTAAATTGGATGCAAAAATACTAGAGACTGAGAATGTGGTGGATAAAATTGATTATGATTTGACATTGGTACAATATCATGAAATGGAGTTTGCTGTGAGGATCAGGGGCCTTAAGGAGAATTTGAAGGAAGATTTGAAAAAATTAGTTTCTGTTGCTCTCGAAGACGTGCTGGGAAGGCCAGCTGAAGGAATTGCAGAACATATAGACAAAATTTTCCGCGTTAACTCCTGGATTGCGAGACAAAGGAAATTACCTAGAGATGTGGTTGTTTATTTTACAAAGAGAGCAATCAGGAATGAAGTTATTCAAGTCTCCTACAATACTAAGCTTCTGATTGAAGACCAAGAAGTTTTGGTTTTAAAAGAGATTCCTCCAAAAATTCTAAGGAAACGAAAGGAATTTGCATTTCTGGCACAGGAGCTTAAGCGACGTGATATCAGGTTCAGATGGGAGATCCCAGTGGGTATGGTGGTAATGTTTGAAGATACAAGATACCGTTTTGCTACAGTGCTGCAAGCACGTGAGTTTTATAATAATGTTTTAAAAGCAACCCCCATACCACTTCTGGAATCAACAAAGGAGGGAAAGTCTTATGATGCCGAAGCAACACAGATAGATGAGACTGCAGCAGGAGCGACCCAAATTTCCACAGTATCAGAAGAAGTAAAAGATCAGAGGATTACGCGTGCTGCTTCGAGACGTGTCAGACGTGAACAAAACCAGGACCAGCAGAATGTTGTGGAACCTTCAAAGTGTACCTACAGCCAAGCGGTGGGAGGAGCGCGGCCTAAAAATGTAAAAGGGATTCTGGAAGACGCGCTTCAAAAGCTTCGGGTTGCCAGAAATGGCGACTAAGTTCTTAACTTGGAATGTCAATGGATTAAATTCACCACAGAAGAGAAAGAAAATTTTTCAATATTTAAAGCAATTTAAGACTGATGTTATTTGCTTACAAGAAACACATATTAGAGTTATGGACCAAAAGTATTTATCATATTCAAGATTAGGTACACAATTTATTGCTTCTGCAGTTAACAAGAAAAATGGAGTGGTTATTTATGTTAAGAATACAATTACAGCAGAGTTAATTGAAGCAGACCAACAAGGAAGATATGTTATTGTGGACTTGTTATTAGAAGGTAAAAAAATTCTTTTGGTTGGATTATATGCGCCCAATCAACAGCAAGCTGATTTTTATAGCTTATTACATAGCAGGATTACTCAATTGGATTACAAATCTTTTATTTTTATGGGAGACTGGAATGGTGTTTTGAACGTACAAATGGATAAGAGTGGATCTTACAGAAGTACCCCAAGTCATGCCTAACTGCCTAAATCTTTTTTTGAGATGATGGATGATATGGATTTACGTGATGTCTGGAGGGAAAGGAATTTACAAGAGAGGGACTACACTTTTTTTTCTGATAGACATCAATCTTTCTCTAGGATTGATTTTATATTATTGTCTAATGATCTTTTTTTTAGAACTAAGAGGATAAAGATTTGTTCAAAGACTATGTCTGATCACAGCCCAGTCTGGTTAGAGATTGGAAAAGATAGTAGAGAACGACGTTCCTGGCGTTTAAATGAGAATTTGTTCAGAAATCAGAAAAATGTGGAAGAGTGTAAAAAACAGATGAAGATTTTTTTTGAAACAAATATGCACAAGGGTACTTCTATGGAAATGGTGTGGGATGCTAGTAAGGCGTATATGAGAGGTGTGCTGATATATCTTAACAATAAATATAGACGTAATTTGGAATTTAGGAGGAAAGAACTAGAAACAGAGATTAAGGAGAAAGAAAAGGCTTTAATTTTGAATCCATCGGATGTGAAGATCAAAGAGACTATTAAGTTATTAAGAGGACAATTTGACAAGTTAATGGCTGACCAGGTGGCAACTAATTTACGGTTTGCAAGGCATAATACTTTTTGCAATGCCAATAAACCAGGCAGATGGCTAGCTTATATGTTAAGAAAGAAGCAAAGGGCTTCTAATATAGACAAAATAGAACATAAGGGAAAGATTGTGTATCAACAGAATCTTATCAAGGAAACTTTTGTTGATTTTTTTTCTAAACTATATGCTAGTGACAAGATTAATGAA